>CAEGAF010051675.1:0-51098 GCA_903067075.1 Micropoecilia bifurca
GCGAACCGCTTCAGCGAGAGCCGCAGATCACGATCTGATGAAGCCATCAGGACGACATCATCCGCAAAAAGCAGAGACGCGATCCTAAGGCCACCAAAACGGATCCCCTCAACACCTCGGCTGCGCCTAGAAATTCTGTCCATGAAAGTAATGAACAGAATCGGTGACAAAGGGCAGCCTTGGCGGAGTCCAACTCTCACTGGAAACGAGCCCGACTTACTGTTACAAATTGTTACAAATTGTGTCTATAAAAATGATGATAATAGATTTTATTTATAATGCCTTTAAATTAAATTGAGATCTGAAAGGGCACATTCACACCCTGATGATGGCATTAGTGGATTGGAGCAACGGCTCACCAGGGCAATGTGGCTGGAAAGCACATAACCCCGGCCTTTTAAGAAAATGTCCAAAATTACTGTGTGCAGTTTAATCTTTTGTGTGTAACCAGAGTTTGTCACGACTTCAGGTCGGCGGCACCAGCGAGCAAGCAGCCCCATGTCGACGGACAGCAACATGAGTCCTGCGATAACACACAAAAGGCCCAGACGCCATAAACCAAACCAGTCTGGAAACCAGGACTACCAATCCAAAGATATCTTCAGTGACGGTAAAGTCACGAGAAACCATGAAATTTGCTGCTGCGCACATCTCCAGTAGCGCTAACAGGGCCGCTCGTTTTGTTCTGCTTTTCCCCCAGACTCTTGCATGCCTCTAAATTTCACGAACCAGATGTCCCACGACGACCACAAAGCGAGGGGGGCGACTCTGCCTCGGATGGGCTCTGGACAGGGCCGGGCCAGACGAGGCAGCGCCGGGACTCACAGGGCCAGAGACGGAGCGACCGAGCAGAGAGAGAGTCAAGAAATGGACAAGGTTCCACAGGGGTCTAAAGGAAACAACAACAACCGGCAGCATTCAGGTACGGAAGAAGTTACACCATTACTGAAATGTTTTTAATACTGTTCCCTCTAAACGTATTCACGCAACATAGGGTTTACCCCAGTGTATTATAAGCCTGGCGGGCCACCAGGCTACGCATCAATTTTTTTAAAAGTCTTTTTAAAATGTTTGCATTTTTTAAGATTTTACAGTTGATGTTCAGGTGTTAATCTTCTAATCTTTCAGTAACACATGATTATCAAGTGATATTTTCAAGTTTCCTGTCAACTTTAAACATTTTTTAACTCAAAACCATGACGGGCCACTGGATGAATGTATGTCATCGCAGCCAACCACTGGGGCTTAGCAAAAACTTACTGTGGAAACCTTGACATATATTCTGTCAAAGTTCACATTTGTCAGTGTGTTGTTCAATAAATAATTATTCAGAATGTGCAAAAAGTGCAAAACTGTGAGGTGGAGAGAGGGGAAAGAGGGTTTATATTTCCCTTTTTACATTTTACCAGTAAAAATTTAAAAAGTGTACCATGAAATTTGCAGTCTGCCCTCTTTACTTTGATACCCCAAGATACAATCGATTGTAACCAACTGCCTTAAGAGGTCCCCTGTGAGGGATTTACTCCCTCCCTAACAGGGGCTGTTTTCAGTGTATTTTATATATTCTGGTTTATTTGGGTGGATTTATCCCCCTAATTAGTAAACAGAGTTCGCCTTTGTGTGATTGTCATTTATTTCATATATCTGGCCTCTATGAAAGAGAGGAAAGAAAAAACGTCTTTTGAAGCAACTCAAAGTTGATGAGTCATATACCGACATTCGATTGTTTTAATTTCCCACTTGCTTGTTTGTCTTTATGCCTCTTCTTCAGAATTCGGGGACGTGCTTTTGTACAGTCGTCCGTCTTTCCCGTCAGGCCAGCCTCAGAGGGAGTCGGGATGCAATCCATCAAACCTTCAGTCATGTGGAGGCTCAAGGTCCAAACAGGGAGAGCAGGTCATCCTCACAGAACAGGTGGAAGAGGTAAATATGAACAAGGCTGTTTTCCATGGACTGAACATCCACTCAAACTGAAATACACGTGTCTGTTTTTATCCTTATAGTTCCTAAAGAGGTAAGAAGCATCAGGAGCTCAAGAGGATTATACTACAGCTGGACTTATGGCTTTTAAAATGTGGACATAAACTCTGAAAATACTGCACAACATCCTTTTCTACTTTGAATTTCACATTTGGTGTTAAAAAAATGCTCTCATGTTAAATGGTGGACTTGTTTTTTTTTTGTTGTTTTGTTTTTCTTAATGACCAGCGTTCAGGTCCTTGAACTGCTGGCTCCTTTGAAAATATAATGAATGCACAGTGGATGGCGGAGATGAGCGGAGTTTTGTCACTCGACGCGGTTTGTGTGATATTTGTTCGTCCGTCGTCTTGTTCTTTCTCTGTAACTAAACTGCGGTCATTACCAGCCATCTTGTAAATTGTTTACTGCCACAGAAGTGCTTCAGATTTTTATATAACAGTGTTAATGTTTTTGTTTTGTTTTTTAAGTGATGTACATTTTTGTCTCTGTATTCTTATTTTTTTTTTTTTTGTTCTACTTTGGTTATGAAAGCACAATCACTTAATTTTATTTGAATTCAGTGTTAAATGAACTTTAACCAGGAGGAAATCAGCTGTCGGAGTCCCGTTTATCATTTTTATCACTTTGCGTCAGGCTGAGAAAAAGATTTAACAATTGTGATGTGCATTGAGTTGTGTGTTTTTCGGCTGCTTTCATTCAAATTTGAGATATCTTTGTTGTGTGTACTGGGAGAATTGCATGCAGATTCAAAGCGAAGGACGTTTTTTTTTTTTTTTCTAAACAAGTCTGTGCTTTGCCCTTTACTTGGCAATGTATAAAAAAAGAATAGTCATGGACTGGTTACATTTCTTCATTTCAGTGCTGAGTTCATTAAATTCTGTATCCGCTTAGCTTTTGGCAACAAATACAAGAGTAGGGCTGGACAATAAATCACCAATTATAATGCAGAAATGCCTTACAAGCATATTCACTCTCACCTCTGCTCATAATTAAACTGTGAATGTTGGCAAAACATTGTATTTGCTCAATATCGCTAATATTAAACAAATATGTTGTTCTGACTTAGTCGTAAATGCACCTGCACCGCCTTCCAGAAGTATTCGCAGCCCTCAAACGTTTTTTTACATTTTTCAACCTTTTTTGTTGCGTGGACTTGAACGTAGCTCATTCAAATCCTGTGGGAGGGTTCCCTGTCTGAGATGAAGTAACGCATCCCCACAGCATGACGCTCCAACTACCATGTTTTACAGTGGGGACATGTTGCTAGCTTAGCTGGACGGTTATGTTTTGAAACGCTCAGAGCTTGGAATATTTCAATACCTAATTCAGTTTCGTTTTTTTTTTTCAAAGTTTGTAGCTGTAGCTCAACATAAAGTGGGAATGACAATGTGGCAGCAGTTAAATTACGAACAGTCTAGTCAGATCACTTAATAGTTTTTGAGCTTCTTTATTTAAGCTCTCACATTGAAACGTGCAGCTGAACAGAGCTGCTACTCGCTGAGCTGTGTGGAAAAGCTTCCTGCTCAACAGGAACTCTGAATTAAGATGGTGTGATAAATGAGCAAGTGAAGGGTTTTACTTTTGAAGCCTATGGTGGCTCGTCAACCATTGTTTCAAATTAGGATCATGGGCTTTTTGGCAGCTGTTCAGTATCTGACTTGATGAAGCACGATCAGCTCTTTCCTAATGAAAACATCTCCCACCCTGCTTAGCAC
Organism: Micropoecilia bifurca; assembly: GCA_903067075.1. Lineage (NCBI taxonomy): Eukaryota > Metazoa > Chordata > Actinopteri > Cyprinodontiformes > Poeciliidae > Micropoecilia > Micropoecilia bifurca. The sequence continues at coordinate 3,696 of CAEGAF010051675.1, forward strand.
ATGCTGCCTCTCAACTCAAGAATCGAAAACTACTTTAACAAGTGAGGAACAACCCAATAATTCACTAAGACGCACAAATCACTACCAGCTCTTCTCTTTGTTTGGTCATTAAATTCCTTTATAGTTTTGTTGTTGTTTTTTAACTGTTAAATCTTGGTCTTTCAGTTTAATTTTGTTCAGTGTGAGCGTTATTTCATCTCTATGCTAATTTAAACAGTTTTCTCCTACGTTTTTTTGTTGTTTTTGTTTTAACAAACTCAAGGTATTTAGCAGCTCAGCCATAAGTCACCACAGTTTCATATTTTTACATTTCCTCTTGAAGTGTCTTTTAGATAAGTAGCACTTTTGACCTAGCCTGTCGATTATTAGTACCAAAACCTTTAATGGCTTGGTGGTCACATCTCAGATGTTAGATTTTTGAACCGTCCCTTTAAAATTGAAGCGACGCTGCCAAAATAGTTATGACACACAAACATAAGGTATGACGCCTTTACCCACTATTTTTCACTTCATTCAAATCAGCATCTTGGAAAAATGATTTCAATTGTGGTCAACTTGTTTTTTAAAAGAAAAGGGAAAACAGCTGAAGGTAATAAAAATAATGTCCAGCCCTACTCTGTATGTAATTTATTAAACACTTACAGTATGTAACTTTGAATAAACTTTAAATAAATTATGATGATTATGTATGCACTAGTAACTTGAACCTTTATCACAAGCTACAGTTGAGGTCAGAAGTTTACATGCGCTCAACGTTACTATAAATGTACCATTAATATGTAGATTTTCAATCAATCAATTCATTTAATCAATCTTGAGTCAGTTGGGACTAATTCTGTTCCAGAGTGGTTTGATAATGCAGCTAACAACTAGAATATTGTTTATTAGAAAAATGCATACGTTTGCATTGTGCATTTCCTCCAATTCACATACGGTCATATAGGATAAAATATGTGCTTACACCCACAGTAATGTTCGGTTACATTTTACTTAGCAACTTGCACCTGGAGCAGAGAGATTTTGTGTTCATCAACACAGACCTGGCTGTTCAGCATAGTCCATGTTAATCTAGTGCAAGTTTAATATGAACCTGCACTAGATTAGTCGCAGTTTAACAGGGGGAAGCATTGGCTTATTATTTTGGTGGATTTGGAGAGGGGTGGCAAAATGAATACATAGTAATAATAATAATACTACTCAAGTAAAAGAAAAAGGTACATTGCAGTAAAGCTATTCATATCAGCACCGTTTTTCCAAAAAGGTTACTCAGTGTAACAAGCACTACACACTTTTGAACATAAACAACATCAGTAGCCTACATGCTACTAGTCAATAAGCTTTAAGGTGGTGTATTGGTGTTAGCTAGTCATCTTTTAGCTAACATTACCGGCATCCAACATCTTTACTCAACTCACTCGGTTAGTTTGGGGGGAAAACTGTGAAAAGTTCTTTGCGTTTTGCTGCCATGATTCTAATACACCTGCGTAGCTCCGTACAGCAGCAGCACCAGGTCTCCTTCACTGCTGCACAGATCTAAACCCAGATCGAGCATCTAAGCGTTCATGATGCGTTTAGAGGCGGCTCTGAAAAACAGGTCACAATGTGTTAACAAGGATTAAGCCCCTACTGTATCAAATTGATATAGGAATAACAGAGAGTTGGCCACTCTGAGGTAAAAACAACAAACAGCTTTCAGTCCAGGGGGGCACGGCTGACTCAGTGGGCAGGAAATGCCCCCCAATGTCTGCCCTTGCCACTGGGCCTGGATTAGTACAACAACCAGATTAGTTGTGTTTGGTATTGTATTGTTGGACCACCCAGTTGTGACCAAACTCCAATTAACCCATCCAGTTGATGATTTGACAGGAAGCTGGAAAGTTTTACATGTCTTAAGTGCCATATCAGTACCATTCTGATAATGACAACCCTTTATTTTACTCTGGCTAAAGTGTTTTACTTATTAAGTATCTATTTTGATGCTTTCACTTCTTTACTGTTGACAGCCTCTCATTCCGTGTTGATGTTGAATTGGCTAAATGGTGAACACATTATGTGTTCTGGCCCAAACAGGGCAATGATCTCAAGTAACTCAACACTAGCAGACTAACGGGATATTTAAAGCTGATTATGAAATTTACCCAATGTCAACCCTGTTGAAAATCTGAAAAACTACACTTGAAGGTCTGATCCACAAAAAGAAACCAAGAAATTCAAATAAACCTGAGAATTTCTGTCAAGAAAGGTTGTAAATGTCAAGGATGAATAATACCAGAAGCCTCACAATGGACAAAAACAATAAAAGGATTATCTACAGCTTGCAAACAGACATTTGGAGATGAGGGTGGTTTAGCCAATATAATGAGTCTGTAATTATATTTATGCATATGATAAGTGTATAGTAGCTATGATGGAAACCTCAATTTACCAGTAGCAATGTAAAGTTCTTTCAAGCACAAATGTTACAGTTTCACAAAGTGCAATCACAATTACTTCTCCTCTAAGTAATTGTATTCAGCTAATGAACATCTCCCTGAACAATAAGGGAAGACATCTGAGGGTAAAAGTGATTAAAACTTAAAAGATAGAGAACGTAAATAAATAATAACAATAAAAACTTGCCATGTTTTCTTCCTTCAGGGTAATAAAACAATTTCCATTGCTCACTCCAATGTGTGCCAAGGAGTTTATGATGGATCACCTTGTTTCCGAGGGAACGTCCGATTGGTTCAGCAAACCTGACCGACGTTGTTACCGTGACAAAACCAGGTGAACTGGCAACCAGAGGATCATCTCTTTCCAGTTGGTGGTTTTCAATTTGCTTCCCATCCAAAAGTTCGCACGGGAAGCATGCGCCGAATTGAACAGAAGAAATATCGTTTGTTTATCGATTCCCATCTTCCGCTCGAGACAGTTGGCTGTGCATCACCCACATGTAATAACAGTAAATTTCTCTAATAGAGTGTGCTTTGATTTATTGAGGAGACTCGCCCCCAAGCAGCCCCGCTTTTGCCGTTGCCGCCGTGACATTTCGGGCTGTTTTCCCAGAGGACTCCCGACTCCTGGAGTCGTCACAATCCGAGCTTCGCTCTGTTGTGGCCTCGTCAAGCAGCGGATCGAAACGCTGCACAGCACCTGGTGTTTCCCAAGCAATAGATTAAGTTAACATTTGTTTCCCCTCTTTAAATCCAATATCCTGTCACAACATAATATAGTGTCTGCCGCTTTAAACATTTCCTAATAACCCCAGCACAGCTTGTACTTTGCTTATCTTTATTTGACTTTAACGATTAAAAGAAAAAAAAGGGGGTCTCAGTAGGGAGTTTAAGGGAGAGGGAAAACACCTTTCTGCTGAATTGACCTCATGAGGATGGGGAAACTGCACAAAAGCCCGGGTTGCTGTGTTGCACCTCAGGCACTTTAATTTGCAACCTACATAAAAAAGCCTACCGCATGCAATTTTCCATCTGTGCTGGACAAGCCATACGATTATCCTCCAGGATACATGCTGCTGTAAGCCGTTTCCGACATCACTTGAGATCCTGCAGCTGTCCTCTCAGTTGGTTAATGTGTTGTTACAGGAGCGGCATGAAAATACCTCAGTGATACGGAAGTCGGAACGTGTAACCGCTTATTTACAGGTTTGACTGCAATTTTTGAAGCGCCGCTGAAAACCAGCAGCACACCTCATCAGGCCAAACCACCCAATTCCAGATTTCACCCTTTTACAGGAGATATCATAATTCTTCCACATTTTTTCATGTATTTTCTTAAAGCCGTCCCTCTCTTGTATTTAGATCTCAGCCGACTTGGTTTAAACCACTGTCAAACTCTAAATCCGTCAGGTTTAAATAACAAAAACAAAAGAAAAGTTTTCTTGTCTATTGATTTTTCAAGAATAACCAAATAATCATATTCTACTAGTCAATTTACCTTCACCAAAGTATTTATTTAAACATTCAGTGAGATAAAAATTGTCCAACAGACTTATATTATCACTTACATTACATGTACAGAGCTTAGGATGAATATTGTCGCCTTCCACGCATATTTAAAGTTTCCTTTTTTCCAGAAACAAATTAACACTGGGAGAATATTCTATTCTCTGTAAAGCATCGTAAGCCCTCAGAACATCTGCATCTGCCGTTTGGGTTCATTTATTGGACTCTTTATGGCGGCCGTGTCGTCCTGCTGCCTGCCTCAAGGACTGCCAGCAGCCAGACTACAGGTTCACCTTCCATATCTTATTGACTGCTGTTTTATTATTTTTTTTTAGTGCTGTCATAACTGGGAGCAATGGCAGCACAAGGAGAAATAACAATTTTGCTCATGTTGGGGACAGACACCCCAGACATGCTAATCTCATCATTTTGGTTTGACTTCAGATCGTGATTCGGATGACCTTCACTGTCCTGTGTGACATCACTGATGTTTTAACTCTACAAATCTTACCCTGTTTTTGACTATGGCGCCCTAGTGGGGTCTTTGAGCAAGTCGGCACATGAGCTCAAAGATTGGTTAGACCAGGCTGAGGTCTGAGAGCGTCTTCCTCTTTACAGAATCCCTCCGAGTTTTGTTTTTTTTACTTTTTTGTAGCATTTATAAATGCTTCAAAATATCAAACAGATATGGGGTTTTTTCGGGGGAGGAGGGAAATCTATGGTTGTGCCACTTTAGTTTGCAATAACTGGCAATGAGTTTTTGAATCACTGTGGAAGAAACCTGAGCCATTCTCCTTTGCACACTTGCTTTAATTCATCCGTATTGAAGGGTTTTCATGTGAAAGATCCTCTTTGAAGTCATGCTACACCTCAATTTGAAGTTCAGACTTTGACTGGGCCATCCCAAAATCTTCTCTTTTTGAACCTTTCACAGTTGGACTTCTCCTCAACTTCTCTCTTAAGTTTATGTTGCCGCGCTAATGGCCATAAGTTGAGATTTTTACTGAACACTAATGACAAAATATTTTCTCAACAGTATTGCCAAGTATGTTAATGAGATGCTCATGTATGGCACCTGCATCATTTTGCATCCAAGCAGTCCTTTGTGACTCTAATCTGCCATGCTGTAATGTCTCAATGATGATTACAATTCAGTACATTGTGAAGCTCAAAACACTTTAATATGGTAAAAAGAAAAAAGGTACAGCTTTAACAGGCAAGCATGAAAATCAATTCTGTTTTTACCGAAAAAACGTCTGAAATGACGGTTGTTACCTTTAATTGTACACAGAAATGACATGTTTTTATCTACTTTCAGCAGTTCGCAGTAGGTGTTAGGCCACCCTTTCAGCTGGAGAAAAAATCTTGTGTGTTCTTGTTTGTGGAAAAAGGCAGACCTCCTTTACAGCTTGTACACCTGTCAATAGCTGTGGTGTATGGACGTTTTTTTCCTTCTGTAGTTTGTCCACTTGTCACTTCAAGCTTGAATGGCTTCCAAAGGACAATCTTGTCTGCTTCACTACACTCATTACAAATCAATATAAAAAAACAAGAAAAATCAAGAATCTATTTATAACCAAAGCTTGTCTCCTTTATTTCTTAAACGGATTATCATTTGGAGGGTATTGAAACAAACTAGAATTTTTTCATGACACATTTTGTCATGCTAAAATTCCAAATTTTATTGGACGTATAGGTGGAAAAATAATACACGTCAAAACAATTTTTGATATGATATCACTAAATAACATCTAGTGACCAGTTCCTTAACTGCATGACCTTTAGATGCCACTTAATTAGTAAACAGAATGCAACTGCATGTGATTAAATCTGTTAGGAATCCAGTTGTTTTGTGAGACTTCAGCTGTTTAATAGAGAGCATTAGTGCACAAGCACAATTGAACACACAAAGCTGTTTCCTTCAGCTTTGTAAATACAAGCTTCTTCGTGTCAGACTGTCGCTTTAACATTGCAGTAACATTTATTGAAGTTTGCGGTTGTAACGTGAAAAGAAATGAGAAAATGTTTGACATTTGTGAATAGCTTTGTGGTTTGTGAAGTTAATGTATGATTTTGACATATCACTTATGCAACAAGATTGAGGAAAATATTTCAGCTGAAAGCAAAGTGAACTCTGGGTTAGATATATCATCTTTTTTTTCTGGCTGAGGCTATTTTCTCCTCAGAGAAAAGTATTTCTCCCGCAACATGAATGCCTGCTTTTCCTCTCTGTAGTTGCCATTTCAACTTTCTTCTTTTGTTTCTCCCTTCTTCCTCCCTCTTTTCAAGGACAACTGCCTACAGTGGGTTATTTAAGTGTTTGCCTTGGTTTCTAGGGTGCCGTGTGTGCATCTGCGCGCGCTCGTGTGCGCGTGGGCCGCCAAGTTTTATTTCCAATTTTGTCGTGTTTATCCAGCAAATTCGCTGCAATCTGTTGACAAAAAGGCAGCCATGACAGCGAGGGCAAATGTGGCAAAATTGCACAGAGGGCTGACGGAAAAAAAAAAAAATAAAGAATGGAAATTGATGGCTGTCAGCTCTGAGCAACTCTTTATCGGGGCGTCGATCTACGGCTGCGGATAAAAGCGTCTGCTCTGACCAAATTTCTCTTGTCAAAACAACAAATATTGCTTCTTTTTTTTATTGCAATAATTCTCAGTGAAACCGCAAGTCAGTCATCCTATTCTTTTTTATTCCCACCATTTCTTTCTCTTTTTTTTTTCTTTTTAAAGCTGCAGTAATCACCGCGGGTGTTTTTTTGGCGACGGCCTCTTTAACAGGTACGTTCAGCCATTCACGCAACCGTATTTCCAGCTTAATGAGGTTTGCCGAGGAAGTGGGGAAAGGCAGCGTTGCGGCAAAGAGGTCTTCAGGCATTGAAAACATTGATTAGTTTCTCGGAGTGAAACAATAAACAGGTGCTGTCAGAGATAGGCAGAGCTTCTCAGCTCTCTGAGGCGCCCTCAGCGATAAAAAGGGGCGCCGGGGTTGAGAACTAGTCGAGAGGGAAGTTACGAGTTTGACGGTGGGATTCGTGCAAAATGGGGGCAATTTTATATGATTTTGAATTTTATTGCAGCCGTGTTCGAGGGAGATTGCTCTCTCTTACAACAGGCAGTTGGCGAAGAATTAAGAGGCATCGGAGATAATGAAGTTTTCAGCAGCAGTGATGAATTTAAATTTGTTTGTTGGAGCTATATCCGCTGTCTGTTACTATAAATGTTGACTGTATACCAGTTGGGAACCTACAGTTTACTGCCAAGAGAAGGTTTACACTTGCAGACGAGAGGCAAACAGAGAAAGACACCTTGGCTTCAACAGGCATCTGGAGCAGGAAGCCTTGATCAGTCTGACTTGTAGTTTAAAAATTGAGCTTGAGGCCATAAAATTAAATGATATCCTGGATATAAATACAGCAGATAAAAGCAGGCAGTAAAATAAAATACAGTCATATTTACTGAGTGGTTTGTCTGCCTCCTGATGGATGTGCTTTGCATAATAATAACAATCTATTTTGCATCACAATTTCTGTTTATGCACTAATGGTTCAAGAGGAGCTTTTTTAAAAAAATAAAAAAGAAAGAAAGAAAATGCAGACAGTAAGATGGCACAGATTGTTTCCACAGATTGTTTAAATCTGTTATTATCGTGTCTCCTGGCTAATTTGTTCATTATCATTATTCTGTTCAATTTTTCTAAATACCCATCCCTGGCAGTGTAGGTAAATAGTACGGTGGGTCTGGTTGCCCTGCAATATCAGTGGCAGATTCAGTCTCCCAAAAGGGAAAAATCAGATTTTTTTTTCCTATTGCGGCTAAACTAATGGGACGGTGTGGGTGTATTTGCTTAGCTCAGCAATTTGGAAAGGCCACAGCAATTATAAAGAAACAAAGATGGCATGACAGAGGGTTCAGGGGGGAAGCCAAGGAATAGAAATGTTGCTTTTCAATGCAAAACAACCAACATTACAAAAGCAATGTTATAATGGCAGAAAATGATTAAAATAATAAGATGCATAATAAGAAAAAACAGTAGTGTATATAATGTGGTAATAGTTCTGCAGAGGTTTATATAATGTCACATTAGAGCAAGCCTAAGGTATGACTTAACTTTTTTCTCTACTTTTTGTGCACATATGGATATCCAACAAATTTTTTTTTATGATTGTTTGCAAACACCACATCAATTTTAGCTTCTGCTGTAGAACGTAGAGAAAGAAACATGATCCAGGATGAACGGCTTAAACAATAGGTGCTATGATATGTGGAGGGATTTAACTGGAGGTGTGTCTTTAATTTGGATATACATCTTTGGGCCGACTGCCAATTATATAATTGGACAGACTTTAACCATGGTTAAGATTATCCATCCATTTTCTGCCGGTTATCCATAGTCGGGTCGCGGGGGCAGCAGCTTCAGAAGGGAGGCCCAAACTTCCCTTTCCCCAGCCACTTCTTTCAGGAGGAATCCCAAGGTGTTCCCAGGCCTGGTTAAGATTAATTAACAGTTTATTTTTTATGCCACCAAACTCTTGATTAGCTAATTATAAAGCTTAACAATTTAGACAGGAGACCAGTAAGGGATAATAATGTGTGACTACAAAGTTTAGCGCAAGGTATTAAATAAAATCTCCACTGATGTAAAAAAACAACAAAAAACCCCACAAAACTATTCATATTGGATAATTTTTATGGTAACACCATAACAGCAGGGAGCTTACATTAGTTCCAGAACAATCAGTGATCTTTTAATCCACAGTAGAAAATGTAGCTTCAGATCCTCGAATACTTGGGCGCATTTCTACTTGACACTATTGGCTGGTGTTTGCAAACCAGCCAATCGAGGAGCTGCATTTATTTTCCTTAGTGCCGAATGGCTGTACCCCAGGCAGCACAGACTGCAGTCGTTAGCTCCCATAATAGTGCCAAACCAATGCAGGTGGTCTGAAGGTGAAGGGAAATCATCTTGAAGATTTTTTCCAGTGGTTCACAGCTGAATAAAGCTCTGTCCTAACAGCTGGATATCAATGCAAAGTGTGAATGGACATTTGGGTGTCATCTGCAAATGTGTGCATCCCGTATAAAGATAGCCATGACGCAGAACACTTCACTGAAAAAAAAATAGTATGTAAAAAATGACAATAGCTCTTGTAAGAGTGTGGGTGCTCGATACAGTGAGCGATTCAACAAGTAGTGACTGATTGTTCTGCACAGATTCAACAGAGTCAATTCCTCCTGACTGATCTTTATCTGCCAATACGTCCCTGTGTCAGGAAGCTCCAAGACGTCGCATTGGCCTTCATGTCCGTTTCACAATAAGGACGAGCGGCAGCTTAAATAAAACGAGGTGTGCCGTGAGAGCGAACACCATGAAAATAAATTGGTCGCAGAGGGAGCTAAAGGCCAGAAACCCTGTGGCCTTTAGCTTAGCCTCGGGGTATCAGCGCCACAAAGCGCCATTCGCCGCTTCAGGTGCGGAGCATGTAGATCACAACACGGTTTGAATGTTGCAATTAGCCAAATGTCATGAGTCACAAATCAGCCTTTTGAAGCGAGGTTACACATAATCATAGTGAAAAGGTTGTGCACCACATGTTGGGAACATTTTCATGAAACACTGAAGCGGGCCTCTAAAAAAACGAGAGCGAACAGTCCCCTTTCTTATGTTAATACAGTCATTTCACCTACTGTGTAATCAGTGGAAAAATCTGACTGCCAGGAACAGTTTTCTGAATACACCCTCCTAATGAATACAGTCAGGCGCATTCTGAGACATTGTCGCTTTTTTTGGGATTCTTAATGTTATTTCTGTTTCAAAACATACACTCGAGCTTTTCAGGAGCCGTAATTGCGTCGCCAACATTTTCCTTCCGTGTTTGCTCTTGACATTTTGCTGCATGCGTCGATGGCATTACATGTTAGAAACAAACGCGAGTGCACAGGTTTAACTGTCCTGGTTGTAACAAATGTGCACCAGAATATCATAATAATTTCCTGGACATCACTTGGTTCTTATCTGGAAATTCCCTTTGAATGCATAAGATTATTGAAAGTTGAACCTGGCAGGCCGCCGTCCTCAAAGGTGAAGCTGTCTTTTTACATCCTTCAAGCGGAGGTCAAAGGTCAGGGTAAGCTGCAGAACACAAGTCTCACCCTTGACCTATATCTTTCCCTCAAGTGTCTCGGTCTGAGGAGGCAGCATGAATTTTACATTACGAGTGAGAGCCGAAGCTTTCAAAAAAAAAACTCACATTACTTTCCACAATGTGGTTTTCCAGACGGTGAGTCTTTTTATAGTCTGCCAGATTTTGATCCTAAACCTCCTCAGCAGATTAACATGGTGATGTTTGGTTTATACTTCCTATATTTCATTCATGCCTCCGAAATTTAAATTCATGTGCAGCTACTTTTAGGCGTTGTCCTGATTTTGTCTTTTTTTAGTGACAGTCAGAGAATCAAGTCACAATCCACAGAGACACGAACATAAAACAGACTTGAACACCTGTAAGATTTGCTTTGTGTGCCATTTATTGGACTATCGGGGTATATTTTACCCTGTCACCTAAAAGTGGATGCACTCACCATGCAAATGATTAATCATAGCATCTTGTGGGCATGTGAGCAAAATGCCGGTTGTAACCAAAGGCAATAATATGTAGCGGGTTAACAAAATGAGCCACAATGATATATTTGCAGTGTTGATGGTTTGTCCTGTTCATTATAACCAACCATCTTCTGCCCATATATGGATTTCAGTGCTTTGGGTGTTCATTCTAGTCCAAGATTTAGTCCTGTGGTGAATGTTTGACGGAAAGCCTAAAGCAGCAGTGGAAACCATGTCGAACCTCTCGGATACTTATTGCTGATAAAACGACTTACAAAGACTCCTTTGAAAACTCTCCCCACTTCCTGGGTGTCAGTTTCATAGGAATTTCTCACCCGTAATTTGCTGTTTTGTCACCTCACACCTAAAGAGAGACTAGACTGCACTGATTTCCTTGTTGTTGTTGCTTGCCTTATTAGAGGGGCAAGTCGGGACACTTTTGCTGAAAAGCCATCTCTCCACTGCTTCAAACCCTCAGATGAGAATGTCTGGCCACAATCTGCTATTAATGGGAAACCTGTGTCATTTGTTAATTGGGCTCACATTTTGAGAACAAAGCTGAACCTCGATCTGACCAATGGAAGTAATCCCTGGTACACACCGAAGGCACTTTGGCTCTTCCTCTGCAGTTCTTTTCCTAATTAAATGCCCATGAGTGTGAAACTGTAAACTCAAAGTCATAAGCTCCCAGTATTTCATTGCTTTTTAATTGCCCTGAGGGATTATCATTATTATTTTATCTCCTTTGGAAGTCTATAAATGGATTAATCTACGATTTAGAAGGCTTTACTGAAACTACGCAATTATTATCACACCTTGATTTTTTTTTTCAGTTTATAAGAAATGCTTTTATTTTTCTGGGAACGATTCCTCCGAACATTTGAGATGCCCACATCTCCAGCGTGACGATTCTCTGTTGTCCTTCTGTATGTTCAGCCCGTTAATATTTGATGTTTAGATTGACGTCTCATAAAATCCTTAATAATTTGACCTTTTTTCATGGTTTGCCATTTCGTTGTCTCTGCGTTATCCACGATTACAAAACTCGCTGTTGAAGCATATTGATGGCTCTGTCTGTTTGCATTTAGACAATTGAATTTTACAGGGAGCCCACCACGCAGTACTGAGTGCATTTTCCAAGATAAAAACATAGTGAAAATTGCAGGTAATAACTATTTATTACCACTCCTGACAATTTGCAACTCATTAAACTAGAGTCATGCATGGCACTGTTGAAGCCTTATTTTGAAATATTTTTTTTCCCTGGTTGGATGCGTAAAATAAAGAGCAATACACAAAATATTGTCGTATTTTGCTCCCAACAATGTGACAGTCAAACCCAAAGTCATCATTGGTCTCATCTTCTAATTGGAGTTTTTTTTGTATGCTCCCTTGTATAGCTTGATCAGTGTTGATGCAATTAATAAGTAATGATTTTAACATAAATTGTATTTTAAGTTCTAAAAGAGAGAGCTTTTATATATTTCATTAATATTTCCAGGCACTTCTATAGAAAAAAAATCCCACAATTACAAGTATTTTCACTGGTTCTCAGTGTTGCTGAAAGAGCTAAAACATTTACAGGTCAAAATATCCACCAAGGGATGAAAAATATATATCAGCTATAATTCTGTTGCTGTAAACTTATTTTTCACTGAACCACAGCCATCCACAAAGTAAGGACATCATTCATAGACCGGGATATTAAGGAATGGCTTTGTAAGGCACAAGTGAAGCAATATATGTACAAACAGAGTCCTGTAATTGGGCTCTGTGGGCTGGCCTATTTGTTCCTGTTGCTCCATTAAACTCCCATGTTCTACAAGCTGGGTAAATTAGAAGAAGCAAGTACAGTGTTTGTCGATCTGGCATAGACAAGGCTGAGAAACCCAACTTTCGTCACCAAGTAATAGGCAACAGAGCAGACTGTGTGGTATTCTGTTGTCCTCATGGCACTTTTGGGAGCCCAAGAAGCTGGATATAAAGCTTAAACGGTCAAAGGCACTTTGAGCCCAGACAAAATGTACAACATCAGCAGAGCGGCTTAATCCCTGTGCATCCATAACGAGAGGCAATGCTTCTCCGCAATTCACAAAGCAGCTATTTCATCACCTGGGGGCTACGCAGTCCGGTGCCGAGAGCAAAAACGAATTTATCTTTGTGGAACGCGACGCTGTCCTGTCGTCCAGCAACGATGATGACAGAACAAAGTCAAACTGAAATCGTGTGAATTTCCTTCATCTATCGCAGACAAAGTTTCACACATGAACCTCCAACACCCTCCAACATTTACTAGTAACAAGTGCAAAAGATCTTAAAATGAATTGGTGTTTTATTGCAGTTGCATAATGTCACACAATGAATATTTATTTAGTGGAGGGAACAGAACAATTCGAAATATAAAAAGAATTTATATGGCTATTTTTAAAACGTTTTTTTTTTGCCAATTGGATGGACAACACTTGAAAAATCTGTCATCTCAGGGTTTTTGTTGTTTTGTTTTTCCTCTCAAATCAACCTGCACACTGTGCATGATGACATGATGAACATGGTCTCAAATATTATCTATTTTGTTTAGTCATTTTCAGGTATCTTTTTCTGTTCTTATAAAGATAAACACAAAATTGCCCAATTTAAATTGTATCTTTTCTTGTAACAAAAACCATTCATATTAAGACTCTTATTTTTGATGCACACTGATTGACTTAAAAAAAAAATAAAAGTACAGTGTTCTTTAGGTATTCGTGTTTATGTATTCAATACAAATTGTACAGCTTATTATTCAATAAAAAAAAAAACAATCACTTTTGCATAAACCAGTAAATAAATGTAAACAGTATATTCTTCAAATTTTTCCATGTCATTTTGAGGTACGGAACTAAAAATAAATTCATTTTATAGCTTTTTAATCATCAAGCGTGGAGGCTGCTGTGCTCTTAAAATCAAATATCAGACAATCCCTTAAGCATGTGGAAATATATCTATTGTGGGAGTTAATCAAAAATCTAATCAAGCTAAATAAGCCTATCAAATCTATCTTATCATACGGGCAAAGATGCTGCAATCTGCTTGAAAAATACCAAAACTGAGATCAAACATTTTCAGATATTATGAAAATGGTTTTATTATATTCCTTTCACTTCTGAGTGACATATTTTCGTTAATCCAGCTCTTGTGATAATATTATTGTTAAATTTGGAACCAAAATGATTCTTCCTTTCCCTGCACACTTCTCTGAATAAATGCAAAGGTTGCTTCGAACTCATGCATCGTGAGGGAGAGATTCAGTTCATTTTCACATACACGTTTTATTTTGCATCAAGGATTGAAAAAAACAAAACAAAACTCCTTCTGTATGTGGCTGTGCATTCCTGAAGGCAAACCAATCTGTCACGGAAAGATCCTTCACATGGTGAGCAATTACAAGAAAAATAAATAAATAAATAATCCCAGAACATAATCATCCCAACAGGTATGGCGACCGAAAACTCTGGATACATTTGGCAGAAATATCTTAGCAAGCTGCGTTTGGACATCTTGAATATTAACATCTGGCTGTCAGTAAAATCTGGAAATGAAGATGTTTTTACTGTAAACCAAAAAGTTCGATAAAAGGAGTCGAAATGCTGCGACAAAAGTACTTGTCCCTTACAGATTTCTTCTGTTTCAATATAAGACAAAGACAACACAAAATACAAAAATGTCATTTGATTAAAAGAAACCGAGCTACCCAGAGCAAAGTGAGCATTCTAAAACATTCCAGCGTGACGAAAATGCCTCAACAAAACAACTCCGTAATGGGGCAAATACTTTTCCACAGCACTATAAAAACTCCTGCGTTGCTGCTGACGTAGACGAGCATGTGTGGCGACTGATCTGAAGAAATCTGTAATGCAAGGGGGCCGATACTTTCTCAAAGCAGAGTATGTCATATATGTTAGAAGTCACATTGAGCCGTCCTATATTTTACACACTTTCTACCTGCAGTGTGAAATTAGGTCACTTTACTCCACCTGTCTGATGCGTCATCTCCGACTTTCACCAACTCGCTTTTACCGTCTCATTTCCCATAACTGTCACATTGTGTTCTTGATATTGCACATCATGTCAAGAGATGTTACTGGAAACGATACGACGATATATTATTTATTAAAATGTTCTTCTTCGAAACGGCAGAGATGCAGCCAATGTTTTATGTCTTTCCTTTGGATATCAGAGTTAATGTTCTCTTTGCCACCCGCTGAGAAGAGCTCTTGGTGTCATCTCTAACGAGTTTCACAGCAAGAGATATGAAGCGATGTTAGTTCGTTTTCTTTTTTTTTTGTTTCTTTTTTTTTGTTTCTTTTTTTTGTCTTTTGTATCTTTTTTGGCATATTAGTTTCAAGTGTGTACCTGTTATTTCCCCAAACGATTACAGCACAGCCAAATATACAGTACGACCCCCGACTCTCTACTCTTTTAATATAGATCTCACTCTTTTCCATTATGATTCTCCTCCTCAGCTTAGCTGAAAATGAGTTTGTGCTTATTTTCACCAAATAAAAAATAAAAAATGCTCTGTGCAAAATACAACAATACAGTAGCTTCGTCAAAAAAAAAAAAAGCCAACAGTTTGAGCATGATTAAAAAAAAGATTAAAAAAAGATTCACAGTAATAAATCACAAAAAGAGACGGTTGGATTCGGCTTGCATAGCAAAGCAAACGAAAGAGAAAAACAAAATAACATTAAAAATATATATTTACAAATTATGCAAGTCCTTTCATCATTTAACAAGACATTGTTGTTGTGTGGTTCCTTTTTCTTCACATCTCCACTGTGTGATCACCATGTGACAGAAAACAGAAGCGGACATATAACATATTATTTACTCTTTCAAAGAGAGAAAAGGGGGAGACGGGGGAGAAGGGGGGTAAAAATAACACTGTGAAAGTGGTGTCTGTGTCTGTACATGACATTTACAGCTCTATGTTTCCTTCAATGCTTTTTGCTCTTCTTCTTCTTCTTCTTCTTCTTCTTCTTCTTCTTCTTCTTCTTCTTCTTCTTCTTCTTCTTCTTCTTCTTCTTCCATTTAGTGTCCTCTCCGGGTTCTAAATACCATCCTTGCCTGGAGAAAATCTCATAGCGCTTACAAAACAAGAGGTCTGGGGATAGACCACATCTGCAGGAGATGGATGCCTCACAATGACTCTGAAAGGAAAGCCAGACGAAGAAAACAGAATTACAAAATGGGCTCAAAATCTTTTGCTTTTACATCTGGGGCATCGTTGGGTTTGTGTACTTGAATGAACCATGTGACTTTTCAGCTTCTCTTAATGCAGACATGTAGGCTTTCATTAAAATTTTATTCTTAAAAACTATTAGAATTTATTGTTGTTGAATTGATGACAAGTCAACCTGGTAGAAAAAAAAATACAACTGTTTATTTATTTTTATATTTAACATCATCATCATCATCATCATATTTATTCTGTATTTTATCCTTAAAGGTTGAAGTATTTACCTAATGGACATGTTTTTTCGCACAGACTTTGTTCCTTGAAAACAAATAAATGTGGCCATTTTGAGACGACATGACGCATACAAACGGATCCCCACATGGTCCGCACTTCCGCTTTCTTGAGCCATGTTTAGTTCGCATCCCAACCACTAGGTGGCATCAATGCACGTCTGGAAGTGTCTTATGTGTAAAAGGCATCTCAACCAACATATGTGGTATTTATCCACTCCCTCCACTCTGGTCACAACAAAATATTATGTTCCTCTAAACCCCCATCATGGCCATCCACTGTTTAATGGAAAACATCATGAAATTAATTTATTTTAGTTTCCTAATTAGTGTGGCACACAGGCAAGTTGGATCGAAATGACTCAAAGGGGAGCAAAGACCAGAATAAAATTTTGCAGTATTTTTAAAAAATCTATCTTCAGTTTGTAGATAAGAGATTTTTAGACTTTATGCATTCATCCAATTCGAGGAAGCGATCAGATTTTCTCCTATCAAAAATGGGGGAGCATTGATTCAGGTCTATTTGCTTTACCTCGGTACACATCCGGTTTGACATCCTTAACTTAAACCACTTGCCTTCACATTTGCGACTCAGTAGCTTACACCTACTTCACCATTTGACCGTCACATGCTGACAACAGCTGGACAGCTGACTTTACTCTGACATATTGTGGCCTTTTTTATTACTGTGAGATATTTGCGGCGATAGAGCCTCTTACAGTGTTTATAAAAGTCGAGGTACAGTGTTTGCTCGGAATCCAGAATTTATGAGCTGAGAGGTCAGGCTGACCTTAATTTGATTATGCACCACTATACACTTTCCTCTAAAGGAAAAGCTGTAAACCTGTTTACAAGCCTGTTAACGTGTGTGCATCTACACACAGCAATTTTAGAAAGCTGTTGTGAAGGTCAGTCAGTGCTGCTTAATCTGACCCAACCAGGGTCTAACACTCCTGGATCTTGGACAAGACTCAGTTATGTAACTAAATGTATGGGCACATCTGAGAATGAAGCAGACGATGAAGCTTTTGTAGGTTACTGCTCCACCGCCACATTAAAGGGAAGCCGAATGAAACAGGATGTGCTGTTAGGTAAGATGTTTGGCAGCTTCCAGCTATGAAAATCTTTGCCATATCAGTCTGTCACATTGGCTGAAATCGACATTATTGAAGGGTATAATTCTCTTTCTTTCTTTAGCTCCATCAATCTTCCCATCAGGTCTGTGTGAGAAGTTCACCGGTCTTCAAAACAATGGGATGGTGGTAGTATGGCATTAACTTGTTGAGTTGGCACAGCAGCACCGTTTAGTCCAATTTAATAAAAGTCTAGTAAAAGAACTAGACTGGTGAACGCGCAATCAAACTCTAAGGCAGACCAAAAAAAGTTAACTGTGGTCTGCCTAAAAATCTAGGTCTCAGTTCAGCTGATCTCTGGTGTTGTTAGAATGCATAAGATTGCTCCAAAACATGGAAGTTGACGATACTGCAGGGCATTCTGGGTAAATACAATCTAAAAGAATGTGAGAGACTAGAGCTAGCAGGAGAAATGGCTACAACCACTAAAATCTGACTACACTCCATTTTTTATTACATTTTGCAAGAAAAATGTAATATGTCTTCTAGGAAGTTTTTTGATGGCATTTCCTTTTGTAGTTATTGCTGCAGCGCCACCACAGGCGAGGTGGTGAACAGGCTTTACAAAGGGTTTAGGTTGTTGACACAGTCCAGTATGAAACTCTGGCAGCTGAAAATGTAGCAAACGTTGTAATTTTGGTCCCCAATCAAACCCAGTCTACCAGACTACAGGGTGTGCAAACACTCTTAGAAACACTGAGGTAGAGAGGAGCATATTTTTATAGCTCACTGTAAAAAACAAAAGGGGAATATCAACAAAGGTGTGTAAAGAACCAACTGGTATCTGTTACATATGGTTTTACCACCAATGCAGTTTAAGTCCAAGGCAAATGTGAGAAAATGAGCTCATGCTATTTCAGAGCTAATCAGACTTTAATGTTTTAAACTTAG
The DNA here is from genome assembly GCA_903067075.1 of Micropoecilia bifurca. Taxonomy (NCBI): domain Eukaryota; kingdom Metazoa; phylum Chordata; class Actinopteri; order Cyprinodontiformes; family Poeciliidae; genus Micropoecilia; species Micropoecilia bifurca. The sequence continues at coordinate 21,769 of CAEGAF010051675.1, forward strand.
TCTTTTCATCCATTCTGCTTCTCTCATTTGGCAACCTAAAAGCAAAACTAACACGAGTTTTTAACACGGCACTCAACACATTTTATTAGGCGGTTGGTCTGCATTACTCCACCGCAAGTCCATGATGAAAGCTGGTGTTTGATCTGGCCCAGGATAGTGTTGGTGCTTAGGTAAAACTGGCTTCGTTTTCTCAGAACCACAGCCAATGTTTTTGATAGGGGAAACTGAAAGAAATGATGCCAAGTGGCCACTGGCAACAGCTCAGCGCTGGAAGCAGGATTTTGGTATGTAGGTTGATTTTGCATTTCCCCACAGCTAGAAATGCGTATTCAGAACGAATGGAAAACATTTCTTTTAAAGACACTCATATACATGTGGAATATGCCCCATGTTTCCAGATATTTGTGTCTATATTGTGTGATCAAACTTTTTCAAGCATATGCATTTAAGAAGAGCTTCCTTGCAAGTCAAAAATCCCCATGCTCTTTTGGAAACACCCCTCTGTGTTGCATTCACACAGCTCCGTCTCCATGAGAGTTTTAGTATCGACACTTACAGTGTTCCCTTTTCTCTGTGCCGTTGGTGGAAGGATGGCCGTCATGGGAGAGTTCTGCGCCAGGTCTCTTGTGGGAACCCCTACCCAGGGTGGCCCTGCCGGACGATGTCGTGCCACTCCAGGAAGCCATATGCTGTCTCTCTAGCGTCGACACGGTTACCATGCACTCCTCCGAGGGGTGCGGTGCTGCAGCTGCCCACGGGCTTTGCATGTGGGACCCCATGCTGTGCAGGGACTTTGTGGCCGCCGCGTGGGCTGTGGAGTGGATGGTAAGAAACGACAACGTGGAAATGAGACGTCATGACATGGGCCCGATCACAAAAGAGGAATCATGTTTGAGAAACAGTCGTCTGGGAGCGCCGGCGTCCAAAACTCACAGTCTGTGTTGGTGTCTCTTCGTCTGGGAAGAGTTCCAACCTTGTCTGTCTGAGGTTTATGGCCAGTAAGCGCTGCCCCCTTGTGTCCGAGGCTATGTGTGCCATGTGCACCGTGGTCTGAGGAGCCAAAGCTATCAGTGTGGTTGTGGAGGGTGGATTTCCCTGTGATAAGAGGAAATGAGTCAGTTATGATAGATGATGATTCGTCCACAGCTATTAAAATATATCAGTTGTACAATGAGTAGAAGGCCAACAGTGTTTTGCAAAAGGATTCATACCCAAGATTTTTTATTTTATCTTACGAACCCAAACTTTAATGTATATTTTTGTTGTATTTTGATAGAAGTAGTAAATACCTGTGAAGCAGAAGGACAATAATGCCTTCAACCTATTTTACCCCAATGCCCCTAAATCAAATCCAGTGTAACTGACTGCCTACAGAAACGTAGTAACCCCAATGTAATTTAAGTGAATCTTTGTAGAAATTCAGCTGTTCTTTGAAGAACTCAGAGGGATAAACTAAAAGAGAGGTTTAAAGTATATTTGGCTTAAAAACAATTTTCTACGTGTTGAATCACTTATCTGCAAATGCAGAAAGCATAGTGCAGCTGCAAACCTACCAACGCACGCTGGTCCATACGCATCGATAGGAAAGATAAGGAGGACATTTTATCTAGTTTGTAGCTAGGAGGCAAACAATCAAACCTTTTGGCTTGCATTCAAAATGCTGAATTTAGCAGAAAACTAAGATTCCACATTACCCTAAAAACACCACGGTGAATCATGGAAATGGCAGCATCATGCTTTGGCAATGGATTGTTTATCTCCCAGCATGACTAAATCCTAAACATAAAAGCGAGACTACAAATAACTTGTATTAAATAATATTCATGTGTTAGAATAACCGAGGTAAAGCAAATAGACCTGAATCTATTTGCTTTACCTCGGTTAAATACAATCTAAAAGAATGTGAGAGACTAGAGCTAGCAGGAGAAATGGCTACAACCACTAAAATCTGACTACACTCCATTTTGTATTACATTTTGCATGAAATGTAGTAGCAACATTTGAAAATTGATTTATATAGATGAGCTTCTTCCAGCCAGAGTTTCAGTTTGTAGTGAAGAATGGGTAAAAAAAAAGGAAAAAAGGTGTGTATGTCAAAGTCATGGAAGAGAAATAAACCAAGACACTTGCAGATGTGTTTTCAGTAAAATGTGGTTCAAAAGGAGGGATGGACACAAATCTAAAGCACCACACGCTTTAGATTTTTATTTGGAAAACACTTTAGAAGCTCTATCATTTCCCTTCCCGTTCACAATTACACGTTTTGAGTAGATTATTCACATAAAATTTCAATATCCCAATGTTTTATCACGAGGGTATTGATAAAACATCAAAAAGATGAAATTAAGTGAATATTTTCACCATGCACTGCCGATGTGTCTCAAAACTAGACATAAAGATGTTTTCCCATATCTCAGAGGACAACAGTGCTCACAGTAGGTGTACTGTTCAGAAAATTTGACAGCTTTAAGGACAAGCCATCCTTTGTGGGATAATAAAAAGCGACGTGGCTCCGCCCCGTGGCTTCAAGGAACCAGACCAAAGATTCATATTTTCACTTATGTGTGTCTAAGATCTGAGACGATAGCACGTTTGCATTGCTAATGTGTGTAAATATTTATAGTCGCACTGTTTCTGCCCTGCGATGGGTTATCAAAGGTAATGAACACACACGTATTTCTCAGTGTGCCCATCAGTCGTAACTTATCAAACGCCAGGGTCTAAAAACGGTGCAGCTCTGTCCCTGTGGGAGAAGCCATCAAGTTTCTGAGTTCTAAAGAATAGCTTTCAGGCGGAAACCTATTTATAAATGCATAAAATTGTAAAATATTTTATGGCTTCTACATTTATCTCAGAATGATGACATGTGACTTTTAATAGATGGTTAAAACCGTCCTAAAATACATCATCTAAAACAGGGGCTGCAAGGATTCAAAGTCTATGAATAGTTTTAGTATTTTGCTGGTACTGCCTCTGTTTCCACCACAGTGGCTCAAGTCATATTGGAATCTGATAATTGATGGCAGAGCTCCCAATCTACCCATAAATTGCTGTTCAATCAAAGTGACAGACAAGAAGAACATTAATCAGAAAAGCAGCCAAGAGACCCGTGGTAACTCTGACTGAGCTGCACAGATCCTGATTTCTGTTGGCACAACAATGACTTGTGAACTCCACATGTCTGGCCTTTTTGGAACAATGTAAAAAAATATAATGAAAGAAAAACATAAAAATGTCAGTTTGCAACTAGAGGGTTGGGTCAAAAATGTAGAAGGAGTTCCGATTAGAGGACAGCAAAGCTGAAAGTTTTAGCATAAATGCAAAGTGCTATGAATGACTGAAAGCTAGCATGTCAGCCCTGCTGAATACACAGCCCCCATATTGGAGCATGGTGGGGATTAACCTTTCATTGTTTTATTGTAACAGAATATTAAATAATGTTTCGTTTAATCATGCACGGAATTTATTCACTGACATTTCCTCCTCTCATCTTTTAAAAATTGGCCCGCTACAAATAGTAATCCACTCTGAACATGGATCTATTGTGTTTGGAGAAATTGACCAATATAAATGCAATTTCTTGACAAAGTGCTTTGAGTGGCTGAAGTGACTCTTCAGCAACAAGGTGAAAACAGAAGGCTGTCAACAGTTTTTTCCCCCTTTCTTTCAGAAACATACAGCAGATTTGTTCCATTCTAAATCACCTTTACTTTGCCAGTCAAATGGGCAGAATTTGTATATTAAGTGGTAAGACACTGTTTTGTTTTGAAGTACCTTTTATTCTTTTTTATTTTTCATCCACTGAGAACCACATTACTCATTATTGTTTAAAATGGTCTTGATCAGTAGTTCCTAAAACTTTCTGAAGAACGTTCAAAGTAAGATTTTGGACTTTTTCTGAGTTTAATTCATATTCTGCACAGTTCTTAAACTCGACTCCGGTAGCATACTGTGCAAGAAAAGAGAGCAAGAAAAATAAAAGACCAGTGGGATGCATCATTTTCAAGTAATGGTGTGGTTCTTTCAAATTCATTAATTAAATTTAGACTATATAATCTTTTGTATAGTAGTATAAACTTTATCTTCATGACTTCTACTTAAGATACAAATAGGTCAGTAAACAAAAACATGAATTAAAATATGACTAAATAAAATAAAAATAGAATAACTCCACTATGTTTTAGAAAATTAAGTTCCTAAATATCTTATTTTAAATTCCTTCCTCTGTTCATTTTTTAATATTTATAAACACATCTGCCAAAAAACCTAAGGTGTGAACATCCTCAGAAAAGGCACATAGTGCCATTTCAGTGTTTATGCACCCTCAGATGGCTGCTGAAGGAAATTAAAGAATTCCTCAAACATGTATGAAAGAATCAAAAGCAGCAGTCCAGTTGTGTTTCTGATGCTGACATGAAGATAAAAAAATATATTTTAGTCCTCCTTTAAAGAAGAATAAAATTATATTTTGCTTCACTGTGTACATTCAATATGTAAGAAATGACAAATACGCTGATTTTGAATGTGTAACATTTGATAAAGCATAACTAAAGTTAACTCCTTCAAGATACAGAAAGTATAACAGGATTATTTCATTTTCAATAAATCAAATTGTAACTACAGTAGCAGATTAAATGCTCTTGGGACACCTTGATCCAGCCAACCTCCCCAAGCTCATCTCCTCAAAGTCATAATGAACTTTCATATTCATTTTCTTTAATAATAAGAACACATACCTGTGCCTTCAAGGCTATCCACGCTGTGGCCAGGAGTGTATTCAAAGCCGCACAAGTTCTTTGACACCACAGCATATCTTTCATCCTCCTCCTCCTCTTCTTCCTCATCGTCTTCAGAGAGGAGTGTTGCTCCCAGATCAGAGCCCAGCGTACTCGACATGAAGTCCATCGGTGTGCTGGACACATTAGCGCTGCTCTTCATATGCCTAATTAAATGTGGGCAAACGCTGAATTAATAAGCACGGTCGAGCCACCAAAATGCAATGGAGGTCAGATAAAGAGCGGGAGAAATACCGCAAAACAAGCATTAGAATGCAGAATCGTAAAGATGCAATGTGCAAAGACTACGAATGTCTGCAGTGATTTTTGCTGATTACTTTCTCAGCAGTAGTGTGTGTTGTGCTAACACAATGGAGTTGTAATTGGACTGGATAAAGGATATCTGGATGGGCAGGGCTGTCAGCAACATGCCTGTTATCTCCCGCACAGCTGTCCTCCATGATGGCTCCAATCCCACCATAGAGGAGATGCATGCATAATTACCAACTCTATTTACTGATGTCAGACCAGCATGTAAGACTAAACCCAGTCATTACCCCCCCACCAACACGTGTCAACCCCGACTTATCAAGTTCCCCTCGGTGCTTCGTCGAAGGTGTAATCAATGGCAAGAATGTTTTTTATCGTTCGCCGGAGACATCGACTGCAGGTTTGGGATGACACGAGCAAATACCAGCATCCTAAGACGTTCGAATGCTGGCCATTGTTATGCAAAACCGCGACGATGAGATGAATCGATGGAATTAAATTACAGGTTTCTCTACAACTGCACAAAGCGAGGAAATGGCAACACCTTTTGTACAGAAAACGACCTGCTAAAACACAGTGTGGAGAGGAATGTAAAAATCTTTGATGAGGAATCAAATTCCAATCAATATATAGGACGGTACAAAAAACTTTTAGCTGGTTTTTGAAGTCATTGAAAGGGATAGTTAAACAACAAAGTGATGGCAAAATATTCCATAGTCAATGCTAATTGTGTAGGGGAATAATAAACAGGTTGCTATTGTATAATATAAGCAGGACTGTCGGATGAGAAAACAGCATAGGTATTTGTGGCTTTGAAAAACTCTTTAGGTGGATAGATTAATTTTAAAATGTATCTTAGACCAAACAGAGAATATAAAATGGATGTAATATCAGCACACTTAATATATGAAGCTAAATATAAAATACAGGAATAAAAAAAATGAAAGAAGGAGGAATGAATTCTGTGGAGCTCCACAGGTTGGACAGGTAGATTTAGAATATAAAATAAACCACCTCATTATATATTTTTTAGAGAAAGTCCTATTGAATAACTGGGACAACAAGCACTCTACTGGAGTGATAGGCACCAGCACCCCTCCCTGCCCCATCAAGGGACAAGGGTGTACAGAAAATGGATGAATGGATAGAAAATTACTACAGAACTTCAATAGGGTAGTTTTAATGGAGTGCTGTTTCTGAAAGCCAAGTGAAAAGGGTAACGTATCTTTTAGTCTACACGATAATTTAAAGAACTGTTTATTTCATGCATCCTTACCATGCCTGCTTGGCTACTTCGTACTGGTAAGCTCTGGTGAGCTCATCTAAGTGGGCCTGCAAGATGGACTGCATTTCTTCATGGTGGGCAGAACTGAGAGAGGAAGACGAGGGCTGGCTGAAGGGAGCTGGCGAGGAGGATCTCCCTCTTAACGGTGGAGTGGGACCCCTCTCATCCTCCACCTCGCTGTCCAAATCCTGGTGGCGGTAGGTCTGGATAGACATGGGCGGGGCCCAGGTGTTGCTGCTGGAGTCATGAGAAAAAGATGTGATGTGGAGAAACAAAGAATTTAGGTAATTATGGCATTTTATGGGAAGACACAGGGATCCATCCATCCATTTTCTGTACACCTTGTCCCTTAGTGGGGTCAGGAGGTCTTTGCATATCCCTTCGGCACAGGGATATGTAAAGATATTCATATTAACTTTTCCACATAATGTCAGATTACAGCCACCAGCTTCTATGCATTTGATTGGGACTTTATGTGGTAGACCACAACAAAGTAGAGCATAGTCATTAAGAAGTATTTTTTCTAAATGATTGAGCTGTGACAGTCACCTGTTTGGTCACCTCAGACCACCTTCACTATGACTGGCACATTCAGAATGCTGTGCTCTATTGTTTAGAGTTAGTAGTTCTTTTTGGTCTCATTTAAAGAGAGAACCTTCTTCCACATGTTCTGTGGCAAAACCTGTTAAGGCTTCTATGTACCATTTCACAGTCATGTTTGTTATTCCGCTGATTATTGATTTCCATTCTTCATCTTGTTAAGTGGACAGCTAACTCTCAGTCGGTTTGCAGTCCTGTCCTACTTTATCCTATCATACAGTGCGAGATTTCAATTGAAGGATATCAGGGTAAGGATGACTGAGCCACATTTTTCAGATTTCTTTTTTCTGCAAAAACTTTTGAAACCACATGCCCTTCCACTTTATAGCTATGCACAACTTTCTGTTGGTCTATCACATAAGAGTCCATTAAAAGACACGCTTGGAACATGGCAGAAAAAGAGTGGGCAAATGTAAATGTTACAAATGTGTGCAGACAATCACACATTTAAAACGTTTTGGTAAATTTTGCCCCTGATGTTCTATTTGTTTATTGGTTTTTTTTCCTTTTACTGTTATTTTTGTACCTTTGGCTTGAAGAGGCAGGACTGATGAAATCTAAGTCTTACCTTCCTTTATGGTTGTCCTGCGGGTACCGATCAAGGTCAACCTCTGTGCCTGGCAGAGGGTGCATGGGTGGAGGAGGCAGAGGCATGTTTGCCCAGCAAGCCCCATTTGATTTCGAGGTTTTCGTCCCTCCCTTGATCTTCTTTTTCTTTGCAACCTTAGCACCTAGGGGTAGGAAACAAAAAAAAGAGAGAGAAATAACTCTGAGAAGCCACTTTGTATTCTACTCTTCAGTATCAATCTATATCAAATTTACACACATTCAAGTTTGCTTTGAAAGTTATCTTCCATCAGCGTCGACAGCTGGAATCTTTAAAAACCCCTGTCTTCCTGCTCAAAGTTCATCTCTTCCTTTTCTTTGTGCTGACAGCACATTAAAACATTTCCTAAATGTTGACATTTCTTAAAGAGGCATTAAAAAAATCCCGCGGCAACACGCTTTAAGATGCTTCCATACGGCTCCCCTTCTTTGGCTCGCTTTATCTCTTCAGAGCCTGACATTTAGCTGAACATTGTGCAGAAGTACAAAAGTGCAGACGGATGTGCCTCCGTGGCTTTACAAAACGTATATATGCTAAATAAATAACTGAGAAACGCTGAGGGATTTTCTGCCATCGCTAATCAAATTAAGCCAAAGGAATGCGTCATTGTTGCGTGACATTTCTGGGCTAGATAAGCTCTCCGGGTAGAACTGTGATGGAGACAGAAGAGTAATTAAGAGCACAGTCCTGAGGGTCCGTTTTAGTGAATATGTAAATAAATTCCTTCCTTTCTCGTTTGTTCTTTCCTGGGGTTTAGCTTTTGGTGATTTTTGAACACATTTTCACGTGGCTCATACCAGCACCAGGTCGCCTGTCAGTTAGCGAGTAGCCCATGTTTGCCATTTCCTGCTGGGCCTGCAGAGACGCCTTCCAACGGGGATCTGGCCTGTCCACGGCCAGCTCATGGAAGCTGTTGGACTGAAGAATCTGAGTGGTGGCGTAAGGGGTTGGCTGGACGCCTCGCGCCGGGCTGCTGTAGCCTCCCTTCCCCATGAAGTCAATACTGCTGTAGATGGCCCCATCAGACAGCATGGTGCCTGTTTTCTCCACGGCTGCAGACGGTAAAACATCTGAGGGGAGGCGGGGTGGAGACAGAGCGGGGGGCAGCGGAATGGGCAAAAGGAAGACAACACGGAGAGATAAGTTGACATGAAGTTAACGATCTTTAAGGTCATTAACGCGCCCCGCTGTTCTGGCGCTCTGCATTAGTTTAGAAAGAAAAAATAAAAAGGCGAGTCCAAAGTAGAGTTGATATAAATGAAAGTGATTATCAACAAGCATAATTAGCATGCAACGCTCGGTGGGAGCCTGGTGGAGTGTTCACAAGAGGGGATATTCAAACCGCGCTAACCTTCAGCTCCACTGTTTTTCACAGAAAAGGAGCCTGCAGCTCACTAGTTTAAATCATAGCACTCAAATTAAAACCACGAACCTGGAGTATCAATCTCATGCAAGCTTGGAAAATGCACAACAGCAGGAGAAGGGCTGCCAAAAATATATCCAAACAGCAAAAAAATAAATATTAAGCCAAATATCAAGCTTGTCAAATCAAATCAGGAGAATGCAACCCCTCAGAGGCTCTGTTAATTCGGATGCATGTGTTTGCAAATGCGATGCGCTGTCATGACGCTTCCCAAAGGATGAACGTCAAAACTGTCCACCAAGGCATTGCTAATACCGCATCTGCCCTCCCCTCTCTCGACGCCACTCGTGTTTCTTACCTCCTCGGCCAAAGTTGTTGCCACCCTTTGGACTCCCTAAGCCTCCGTTCGCCGGGAGGCTTGTAGAAGGCCACGAGTCAGCCAACCAGGGAAGGCCCGGATCGCCCGCTTTCAAAAGCCCCGGGCGACTGTAATGAGGACGTTTGGAGTTGGACAAAAAAAAAAGAAAGAAAGAAAAACAACAACACAGGAATGAGAGAGTGGGAGAAGCTGTTACATTGTTACTCAGCCTCCCATATGCAACGGTGATGCTCATTTTCTTCCTGCTGCATCAACAAATTGATGTGAAAACTCATTCAGCATATTCTCGACCGTGGAGCCGCCCCAGCACAGAGGCAACAATAAACAACAGAGAGACATAAAATGGCAAGTCTATAAATCAGCCCTTCCCCCCAAAAGCCCCCCCATTACTGATTCTAACCACCCCACCCCTCCTCTTCACCTCGCTCTCCCCCTCGAGAAACACGGCAGGTCTAAACACACACTAAATCCACTTTAGAGCCTTAGCACAACAGAAATTTACATTTTAAATTGAGAATCATAGACAGCCTCTGGCAGATCAGCCACACCGGAGTGCCATCTCCATGGCAACAGAGACAGCGAATAGCCCATTTGGTGGTTTAGGAAAAAAAAACCTAGTACGTCATTTTGTGCTTATTAAAGGTAAGAATGCATGCCTTTGAGATAAAGGTGGGAAAGTTGTAAGTTGGACTGAGAGGTGTGGAAAAAACAAAACAATTACCTGCCCTTTCAAATGAGCTACAGTGAAAATGGCAAGACACTGCTGATGCCTGCACATTCAGCAAACATTCTGTGTTCATATGTTTTATGTGCCACTATATAGTGAATTTTTCATTAGGTTCTCCTCTCCAGGAAACAGAGCCGGCTTTTACTTGGAACATTTCTGCTGCAATGTGATTAGAGTGAGAAACGTATAAAGAAACCAGCTCATGTCCAGATTTTCAGCTCAATTTAGTAGCTCAAACATCACATTTTTTTTTACTTCAATGCACAATGCAGAAACTGTTGCTGAAGGAATTTCAGCAACAGCTGTATCAGTGTGGTCTAAGTTGACTTACACACATAGACTTCATAGATTTATATTGGTAACTAAACTAAACGTTTTCCACAAGTCTTCTTTTTATCAGTAAGGACTACATTTAATTAAATTGCTACGCTTAGGCTGCTCACACCTTGTGTCAAATTTATCTTTAAAAACCAAAAATAGGACATTATTTGTATTTCCAAAGATGTTTTTTAAAAATTATATCATTTCTATTTTATAAAACCACTATTGTATGTTGTCCCTTCATATGAGCTGGAGTTATAGTTTTAATTCTAAACGTTTTATCTTTACTATTAAATAGAAGTAAAGCAATTTTTTATAATGACTTCGCTTTTACACATGCAAGGAGACGTATGCTCCAAATATGAGTATTTAATGACTGTAACTGGAGAGGAAAGCCGTAAAAATTATTATAGTTCTTAGAGAGAGATTGGAATCAGCTGAAATTGTTAGTGGGGGAATTAAAGTGGTTTTACGAGAAAAGCTTTACAGAAAATATCCCAATGGACAAACATTTTCACTGGAGATTTTTAGAATTTAAAGCACCACTTAGAAGAGTCTCCAGGTTACGACTTGCTGCTCTTTTACATCTACGGTCTGCACTGTACGTACCATGACTGTCTGCAGTGCTGGGCTTTTTTAAACATCACATTCATCTCCTCTCCTCTCCCCCTGCGACCTCTCACTCTGCCAGCAACCTCAACACGAGCAGAGAGAGGCAGCGACTGAAACAGCTGCCCACCTGCATTAATTGCTAGCACTTACTTCGAAGGAGTGATTAATGATTTCATCAAGCGAACACCAGCGCGAATCATACACCGATACAGTATGAATAAGCAGGGGAGAAGGGAGTATGCAAATTCCATTCATCACAAGAGAACTCTTAATTTCAGGTTTTACAATGGGGCTCGAGCCAGCGAGAACGCTGAAATGTCAGCAGGAAAGCTCCTTCAGCGCGAGCTCCTTGGTTTGAAAAATTTAAACTCTCACCTTCCATTTCTGATTAGGCCTCGGTCTCTTTGGAACGTAACTTGAAGGGAGAAAAAAAGTGAGAAAAGAGAGAAAGAATTAATCTGCAGTCTTGTCCATGGTGGAGCAGCTCAAGAGTTTCTTTTTTTTTATTAACACACAATATGGAGACGTACCAGCTCGAGTAAAGGTGAAGGACTGAACTGTAATTCAAAGAGACAAGAAAGTAGGGTGAAATAGTATAGAAGGTGATTCATGAATTTCAAGTATACATATGAACCAGAAACGACTGGGCTACAGCTAAAGGAAATTCAACTGATTATGTCCATTTTGTCTTGTTTATTTATTTCTTATGACAATTAGACTTTAACAAAAATTAAGGTGAATATCTTTACCTAACAATAATTAATAATTGAGTAACAATAATGAACTTGACATGTTACAAAATTCAACTTCCTAAAAGGCAGCAAAAACAGAAATTTCTAGTAAGATACTATATATGTATATATATATATAGTAATGTAACCAACGGGAGTGTCTTAATCTGGTCCCACATATCCGATCAAGGTCCTTATGAAGGTATTCTACAATGTAGCATACCTTGTAGCTACATTTCATGTGGCAGAGAGACTGTAGTTGCTGTGACCTGTAATCTATGACCAACATGAATAGCTATAAACCAGGTCAAAACATTTTAACACATTCCAAAAAAAAGTGTTTAATTAAAAAAGTTACTGTTACTTTATCCATGCATAATTAACTGGAACTGCTTTAAGATTAACTGTTAATGGGAAGTAAACATGCTAATATTAGCTTAGCACATCAAGAAACCTCATGGGTAGGAGCAATGTGTAAATAGCTGTATGTGTTGGGACAGATGTATTAATAGCAATTGATGAAAAATAATGCTTTTAGCTTTCTTAAGCTAACAGTATGTTGGAGCAGAATGTTCTACAAAAACTCCTTTTTGTAATAAAGTCCGTCATTCTATAGAAAGAAGGCAGAAGAAACAGCAGTATAATGTGCATCAGTGATAAGTTTGCTGAGATGTAAACAACCCAAACATGTAGTGTGATGATCTATTGAGAAACTTCAGTGCTATTTAAAGCTAATGTTTCTAAAAATAGGCTACACAAGACATTGATTTTAATGAAGTATGGTACCGGGACTGTGTGGGCAAAAGCCTATTCTTAAATGACTGATTTGTTTTGGGACATTCCTGGTAAACAGGATGTCTTAGAATGCAGATGAACACATTTAATTGGATAGATGGGATGATATAAATCCCTACTGAATTTTGGTAATTAATCAGTCTCTAAATAATGAGTACAAGCTGTAGCTCCATAATCATAAATGCATAAGGCTTGGGGGTTGATCTGTGGAATAGTAAGAGATTTTTTTTTTTAATACCTAAACCTAGACGTACCTAATGTTAATAGACAAACACCACCAGCCGTGGTCTGATAATGGAAATAGATGTTAAATTACTTATCTCGCATGAATGTATCAGAGTGTTGAGGTGTGGCGCTGATGGAACTCAGCAGAGCTGATGCACATGGCTGCACAGTGAATTAAAGTAAATAGGGCCTATTTCCATCTGTGTAGAATATATTTTCTTTTGTTCTGCATTTTAGCCACCTCAAATGGAGTCACATCTGTGACGACATGAGCTTCCACGAGAGACCTACTGTGCTTTGAGATCTTGTGTTGATTTAGAAGCACGAGGACAGTTTTTTTTTTACCTGCATAGTTGCTTAGTCCTTTCCTCTTTTTTCTCCTCCAGTACAGCCAAGCACTGAAGCCCATGAGGACAATCCAGCAGGCCCCTCCCAAACCAGCGATGAAAGCTGGCTGCTTCACCACGTCTGAGATGCTGTTGTTGCCCTCCGATCCTGTCATCACATCCTTCAGTTCTCCACCTGAAGGCACAGCAGAAGTTTCACATGCACACAGACGGAAAAGACACAAGGGGAACATCTGAATGCCAAATGATGCCTCAGTGAAAACAAGAAATGAATATCACACAGCTTAGCTGTCATGAGGAAGAATAACACAAACCCTCTGCATACTATAAAGGTAGTGTAAAAAAAATAAATTTAGTCTTTACATATATTTGGAGGGGAAGGAAAATTCTGAATATACATTACAAAGAAAATCATGACAACTTCTCGAACAGGTGGACAGCAAGGGAGGTCAACCGAAAACAAGGGGGAAAAAAATCTGTGAGAAAAAAACAAAATAAAAAAAAATAAAACAGCATCAGTGCATCCAATATAGACTTAATCAATTCAGTGGTGCACTTATCAACTTGAGCTGCAAGACATGAGATTGACAGAGCAGCTCCGACAGAGTTTGATTTTTCTGTTGCAGCTACTGTGCTGTGAAATTAGATTCACAGTCTCCAGCAGCAGAACCCCCCTCCCCTTTCACACACACACACACACACACACACACACACACACACACACACACACACACACACACACACACACACACACACACACGCAAAAACGAACGTACATTCTCCATCATTAAGCCTCAGTTCGCCGACCTGCTTCCCCTTCTCTGTGTGTTAAGGGTGTTATTATATATCAGTCAAAAGTCATAGATGAAGAGCATCTGGCCTGGTCTGCGATATTGATTCAGGGCTTATATAGTCTGGGCATCCTTTGGCTATTTCAGAAGATGTGATGGGCTGATAAGCTCCTACAAAAACACAGCCTTCAATGTGTTAGCACCAGCTGCCCACATATTGAGGAGGATTATTGATATGGCTAACAGTACTTGGCACGGTGTTACCAGACACTACACTTAATGAATCACTATTGATTTCTCCACAGATGCCTGCGTTGTAAAGCACAATCTTCTTTCTTCTGGGGCGATAAATTGCTAAATCATTTTTCCAGACTCCTGATTTGCTATAGAGACCCAGGTACCCCCCCCATTATAAGGTCATTTCATTTGACCCCAGGATCGGGAGTGGGCGTGGATTACCCAAAATGATGAGCTGGGGTTTGCTTCTGACCCCCACCCCGGCGCTGGTGCCTGCCGCCACCTCCACGCGGTACTGCACTCCCGCCTGAAGACCCCCGACGACGACTGAACGGATGGTGGCGTCCACAGACTTGTTGACGTGAAGGCGTGTATCGTTGGCCAAACACCAGATCTGACACAGACAGACGCAGTCGACAGAATTCAGTGTAATGTTTTGTTACACACGACTGAGAAAAGCGAGTCTGTGTGGGGAGGGGTGAGCTGCACCTACCTTGTACTCCTGGATGATGCCGTTCTGTTGGTCGGAGGGAGGGGGGTCCCATGACACGCTGATGGATGTGCTGTTATGGCTCCCCACTGTCAACACAGCCACTTGCTGTGGAGGGGCACTGGGAGCTAAAGGGTTCAGAGTGGGGATCAGTGTGAGTTACAGCATCTAGCAAACATATTCACAACCCTTTTATCTAAATACAATATATTTCATTGGAATTTTGTAAATATATGCAACACCTCCAGAGTTACAACCAGAGTCCTGGATGCATCTTATTTAGGGGTAAATAGATCACACATGGGTCAATGAGGAGCGTTTTAGATTTTAACTTGTAAAAAACCAAGAAGAGTCATTTTTCATCTTCTGTCGTGAAGATTTGGTGAAATTATTCCATGACAAGAAATGAACTAATATTAAAAACCTGCACTTATTATAAGTATATATATATATAAAAAAAACATTAGTTGGTTCTTTATTATTTTTAGTCAAAGAGTTAAAGAGGTCCAAAGAGCAACTTCTATATAAAAAACAGTTTTAAGAAAAAAAATGCAAGGAAATAACTTACTGATATTAAAAAAGGAAGCGAGGTCTTGGATATCACTTATCATGTTAAAGCAGAAATTGTCTCACTCTCTGTCCCAATTCATATTCATACAGTACGTCCCACAACAAGGTACTTTCAAAGATAGCCTGGCAGATGGGCTCTAAAACAATTCATCTCACAGAGTAGAAGATTCCAATATCTTAATGGCATCCTGAGTGACACAGTCCAAGTGTTTGAGGTCCAAAATGTGCTTTTCTTAATTGCAAAAATGACAGCCATTCCAAGTAGATCAGCAAGTTTAGATATGAACACAAACACCCCATTGCCAAGAAAAAGATGAGATGGTTCATTGCCACAAATATGGAGAGCCCTATGGGGAAAAATTCTCTCTTGTTATAAGTTTGGTTTCTTTCTTTCTTTCTTCTTTTTCTTTTTTTTAAAGCACCAAATTAGCCCGGTAACCTATTTGAAGAGATCAAAGACTTAGAGGGAAAATAGGTGGGAGAGAGGCAGGCACGGGGTTTGCGCAACTAAACAAATCATCTCCTCTTGCTGAAAAAAGGGCAGTTCAAGGCA
Organism: Micropoecilia bifurca; assembly: GCA_903067075.1. Lineage (NCBI taxonomy): Eukaryota > Metazoa > Chordata > Actinopteri > Cyprinodontiformes > Poeciliidae > Micropoecilia > Micropoecilia bifurca. The sequence goes on from CAEGAF010051675.1 coordinate 37,447, forward strand.
CATAAGAGTAGTTTCTCATAATTTCCATTAAAGTAGCGTTATGTTCTGTCTGAGAGGATAAGAGAACTACTCTGACCCCGATTAAGAGGCAGTAAAATAATAACTCTCTCTCCACCGTATAGAGATAACGTGAGAGGCTGGCACTTTTAAAGCTGCATGGAGAGGCCAGAGGAGGTGATGCATTATCTTGGCCAGGCTGCAGATGTGAGTCCACATCCACAGATGGACTTGCATCTGAAAATGAGCAGGTAGGAAGCACAAACAAGTATCTTTCAGAGGAAACATTAAGTCCTGTAGGGCTTGTATTAGGCATGAGATCTCAGCATCTGGTTCTGCTCGTAATGCAATACCGACTTGATTTAGTTAGCTTGTACTTAAAGAGAAGGTTCTGACAGACATAGCATCCCTGCAGAGTATTTGGCGGCATGGCAATAAATTCGCCCTTATCACACGATATCATCTAATACTTTTACCGAAATATTTCAAACTAGTTTGTTGCATTTATGCATTTAGTTGTTCTTGTTGGAGAGACTTACTAGGACAACTACGCAAATGGACACACATATACTCAGTCTTGTACAATATAACTATCTCCACTCATCACATAAACAAGGTATTCCTTTAATGTATTGTTGTTTATGATATAGCCTTTAAAAAGGTTGGTGGTGCCCTTACTATTTTATTTCTGTATTCACATTTTTAAAGTTTTCTTTTTCACATTTTTATGAAGGATGAGTCCAATTTCATTATCCATGCCCATGCCTGATTACTGCTTGCTCTGTAGAAGCAAGAAATCACTTCAATAGATCTTATTTGGCAGCAGAATGCAGGCTCAAGCATCTTAAAAAGCCAGACGCCATGCTGCATTCAATAAGAAACAAAGTCGCTGACATCTACAGTCTGAAAAGTCATTTCTGAGAGTTTGAGACTACATCAAATCACATTCAGTCACATTATTTGTAAGTGAAATTAAAATACGACAGTGGACAGTGGTAAGCCTGCGGAGGAGATGCTAACCAACCAAGAATTACTCCAAAACATAGCATCCGCGGGAAATTGCAAGGTCAAAAAGAACATAGAGATCTGTCGCACGTTTGCAAAAAAAATGGAACATCTTGATAATTGCCAGGACTTTGAGAAGAAAAAATATCAGTGGAACAAGTTTAGAGATAGTTTGATGATCTTGGGTTGATTTGCTCCTTCAAGCCTAGACATTTTGAAATCTGGAGATGAAAGTTGTTGCTGCCAAGGGTTTGATCGCACGTTTTTATATTAAGGAAACAATTACTTTCTATAACAGGTTAGTCAGTCATTTTTAGATCATAAGATTTACTTAAGCATTTAACTGTGACAGAAAAAAAACAAAGCAAGAAAACTAACCCTTACAACTCCCACAATAATCCAAATTCATTGAAATGATACTTTTCCACAGCACTGTAGTTAAATAACTGAATACAAACTGATAGGTGTGCTGCTATGTTCTTGGCATTGGTACACGTAATGTTAAAAATATTCCAAATATATTTTATCATTCTTTAAGCAAAAAATTAATATTCCTACAAAAAAAGTGATCAAACTATTTGCTCAGACGTGCATCTGTTCCACTCTGTAGTTCAAAGAAATGAGATCATGCCATACTGTATAAGGGATTTAACATAGGACTACTTGTATTTCTAATTATCAATGAAAATGCACCATTAGGCAAATCCTTTCCCTCCTTGCTTTCAGATTTCATTTCAGATAACCTGCCTCAAGAAGATGGAGGTTTTCCAGTCACGTAAAAGCGCTCTGCATTAGAAGACAGGAAGCATTAAGTATAGTCCTGAAACCCTTAGAGGTATGAGGAGACTCCTTCAAGATGAATAATGGCTACAATACCAGTAATGACTCAAGATAACATTACTAGAAATGATCACAACAGCGCAAAATGTCAAAGTGCATCTTTCTTGTCTGCATGTATCAGGCTGATAACCAGCATAGCTGTTAGCTTATTTGAAAGAAGTCATGCGTTTAAGAGAACATTTTTTATTTACTTAGCTGTGAAGTTAAAATAAAGCCTCTGAAGCTGCTTAAAGTTCTGATGTACAGGGTATGGGGCAGTTAGCATAATGGGTTTTGGGGGAAAAATTTGCAAACTAATTGTTAGTTTGCAGGTACAAGCAATGCCTTACAAAGAGGGCCGGTAAATGTATTTCTATGAGATTTATTCCATAACAGATGTCCATGTCTTTCCTCTTGCAAAATAAAGAACAATCAAATTTTAAACATTTATCTGTCATTCTCTTCTTCAGAATTACAGGTGACTGTTTCCCTAGTGCATTATTATTTCTTTTAATTTGTCAATGACAGCGTTGGAGAGCCTTAGGCTCATATAGATGACAGTGATGGGAAAAAAAAGCCTGACCAACAATTCACTTAAGTGCTTTAAAGATCAATGAAGCTAGCAAACATTTTCCCTTTTATCATTTCATTAGGTATCACAGCCCAGGAGTAGGGATGTTTTTATTATTATTTATTACCCTGAGACATAATCAGGTTTTACAGAAGGAGAGCCCACTGCCAATGTGTCTTTGAAGCATAACAAGTGTCTTTTACTGATATTTCTGCAGAACTCTGCTATCCACATTTTGGGCTCTGGATAATGGGTGGATCAATCCTTTGCTTCCAATACCACACCACCTCACTCCCAGTATCTCAAGTAAATACAGCATGTGTCCCAGTGGGAAGAAAACCTCCAGTGATCCTGTGTGGCCATTTTAATTGGGCCCCAGTGAGGTGAGGCTTTCTTTCCGCATCAGTTGTTGGTATAGTTTTAGCTCGCCTTTCTTCTGGAAAGGCCTTGTGATCTTTTCACGGTCAAACACAGACGCACTGGACAAATATCAACGATCTCATCCACAGTTTTGTCCAAGTGCAAACTGCTTCTGCTGCAGTCCAAGTGACATACCTGATCGCAAAGAACTGAAGTTTCCTTTGAGTCACTTAGAGGTAAAAGGGGCAATGTGAATGAGTCACGATAATTCATTCTTGTCCTTGGAGAGAATCGTTTGTAAGAGAGGTGCTGGCTATAGCTGTGTTCTAAGCATGCTCTATATCCAATTATATTAGATAGTTCAAGAGCATGTCAGCAGATCCAGTGGCTGCTCAAAGGATACTCAGAAAAAAGATTGGACTTTGTATTCATTTTTATTATGAACACCTAAATCTGCTTTATGTATTGTTCTTTTATATGAAATTTCATTATTCTGTGTTTCAAAACCTATATGAGCCATAAGGAATAAACTGTTTGTTTACAAATATTTCAACTATTCAAAGTAATGCAAAAGTAAACATAGCCCATTTTATCATCTAACAGCCACAAATGTTTTTTGTGTGTGTGTGTGATAAACCAGCAAAATTAATGCAGAACTGTTGATGCTTGGCTTTCAATTTGGTTTAAATCTAAAAACTTATTTGACAAGCACACTTAGGCCTGACTTTGACCGATGAGCCATTCTAACACATCATCATGTTTTGATCCAAATCATTATTATGGCTCTGTTTATATGTTTAGAGGTATTGTGATGCTGGAAGGCGAACATTCTTCTAATAATGGCATGTTTCATACCTTTTATTTAGCCTGGTAAAAAAGAAAAGACATCACTTTGTTCTATACTGTTTGCTTCGTGGAGGCGTGGACTCTGTAAAAGTTTTAAATGTTACTCAATCACTTACCGGAAATTACCTATGCTGTAAAAAACTATCCTACATTAAGTGTTGAGCCGAATGAGATGGCTATTGATGTTAATTCAATATTTGGAAGAGTGGCTAACATGGACTGAACTGTATTGGTTCATTCCTCTGCTAACCAATGGTGAAACTTCAGACAGACTACAGCACAGAAAATCAATGTCATCATTTAGAACTTCTCCTTCTGTTTGTTGATTGGTCCACTAGAAATTCTACCGGAGACGATCCTTGTAAATGGGAGAAAGCCCAGACTGTCTGTGGAGCGAGAGCTTAATCCAGTAAATTAAAGGACGGCAATGGCCAGGGTACCTATTATATCTTCGTATCCGTTTTAGCTAACTTCTATGTCTCTGCTAAAGTGTTTCCACAAGATGATGGTGCTACAACCATGTTTCACAGTGGAGTGTTTAGGGTTATGTGCAGTTTTATTTTTGCCCAACACATAAGGTTTGCAAACAGGTCAAAAATGTCAATTTTGATCTCATCCGACAAGAGCACTTTAACCAGTAAGATAACATTCAATTGTGTATGTGACTTGTTTAATATGTAGTTTGGTATACTCTTCAAGACAACAAATTCATAAGTGTGTATGTAGACAAAATTGATAACTATATTGTTAACTGAGAACAAGAACTCTGTTGTAAACCAAAATGTTTGTTCATGTTTATAGATGGACTTTATTTATATAGAAATTTTTTCATTATACTGACCACGTAAAGTGGCTTACACAAGAGCCACATTCACCCAATCGTACTCACACACCTGCAAAAGTTTTGACACGTACATAGGTCGTTTGGCAACTTGGAGTTAGGTGCTTTGCAGAGGGAGCCACTGTCTCTGTCAGCAGAGTTAAGGAGGGCTGTGCTTTGTCCTGAAATTCTTCTTCCTTGTTTTAAATTAACTCCTCAGTGTCAACCAACCTGCCTTTTCCTGCCTCATTACTAAAGTTTCTACCTCCACACGCACTGTCTTCCACACAATTACTGTGTCCTGTGGCAAGCTATAATGGGACCTTCTGGCTTCCTATCACCAGTGGCTTTCTCTTCCAATCTCCATCAGAGCCATATTTGTGAAATACCATATGAATGATTGTTCTGTCAAATGATTCTTTCACTAGAGCTTTCAACATATTTACCTCCCCTAGCTTTAGCAATGAGCCTCTTATCTACTTTTCGGGTAAATTATCTCCCTAATCTGTGTGTCTGTTTTAGTAAACAGTGATGTGCTCAAATCATGAGATTTTGTCTCATAAGCTGTTAACATCTCCAAAAACCTTATTGCTTACCCGTAAAGTGTCACTTAGCCTTCAAGAACTCTGTAACAACACCGAGATCAAATTTTTACACAGTACTAGATAGGTCGTTATGAAGATGATTAATTTTCCTGAATCTTAATTTAGGATATCAGACAAAAGGGGGTGGATACATTTGCAGGCTGAACTATTTAGAGATTTTATTGGTAAAAGAAAAAAAAGAAAGAAAGAAAGAAAAAGTATGATTCCAAAATGTGAACAACTTCAAAGTGTATAACAATTTTTCCAAATACTTGTCAATAGAACCATTCACACATACACAAAATAACTTAACGTATTTTTTAGATTTTTCTGCCACCATGTTATATTCAGTTTGTGCAGCAAACACCTTAGACAAGAGAGACAAGTAGCTGATCAATCAACTTACACAACAGCAGAGCTACGAGGAAACAGACAAGTGTTATCACCCTTACGGCTGATTGGTAAACGTGTTAGCTGTTAGCAACGGGGGTTCATATAATGCATGTCTGGACATGAATATGGCAGCAGGGGTCCAGAGCTAAACAGAGCTTTCCCAGTTTACTGAGCTTCAGTCACAAGAGATAGTTTTTGCCCTCCCCCTCTGCCCACCACTCCACACAGGCCTTGAGTTGTCACAGAGCCCCACTGTGCTGTCTCGGAGACCTGTTTTCACACACAGGGGATATAACACTGCACCAGTAAGTGTGGGTGGGTGGGTGGGTGTACTTGAAATGCCATTATCCATTACTATCAAACCACGAAGCCTTTACCAGTGGCAACTGAACACAAAAGTAGATCGAAACGCAACGTGAGACCAGTTGCTTGTGGATTAACAGCTCTATGCAAAATTATTTTCGTTATCATTAAGCTGAAAAGACAACGATTTTGCCAGAAATGAGGATAAATCTTCGCCGCTTACCTTCTTCCATGGTGCGCGCCGTCATGGATTCGCTGTCCGCCCCCTGGAACTCATTGAAGTACGGTCGCACCTTGATCTCATAGACAATGCCTTTGTTCAGACCAGCGAGTGTGACGTCCCTCTCCGAGGCAATCCTCACGTCCTGGATCTGCCAGGGCCCGGGGGAGGGCAGGCCAGAGGTTTGTCGGTACAGAACCCGATAGCCTTGAATAAACTGGGATGGGTTTTCCACCTTTAGGCAGGGATCGAAGGGAAACAACAGTCACCCGACAAAAACGTATAAATTATACGTATGCATTTGCTTTTTTAAAAAAAAAAAAATCTAATGTTTTTACTTAATTCATCACATTACAAACACAGTTTAAAATGTATGTCATGAGAAAAATCAAAAACAAAACACCATATAATTGTGAAGTGATAGAAATATTAAAACATTGCATTCTTTTATTTTTGCTCCAGAACTTCGGTCTTTGAGCAACTCTTACATAAATTAAGGCTTGTGGAGGACTACCAGTTGTCTCGCCAGTTCTTTAACAACCTGTGAAGCTTTTGCAGGTCTTTATTTACAAATTATGCTAATTAGATAACTTTTTAAAGTCATTAGGTATCAGAATAAAGGCTGTAAATGCACGGTACACCTTTAACAAATGTGTTTGTATGAAAACTTCCCTCCACTTCAGACATTATGCACTATATTGTATTGATCTACGACATTAAATGCCAATTAAATTATTGAAATTTGCTACTCTAATTGACAAACTGTGGACAACCGGCATAATCTTCTTCCTCAGAAAAACATGAACTTTTTCTAGCATATCCCCAGAATGACCCTGTGGATAAGAAATGGTTGGGTTGAGATTGGACCTGTGATCTAATAAGTATGAAATGAGGAAAAACCAGCAGGAAACTGGGCCAGCGACACTATTTTCATCTTGTGTAGCGGAATGCCAAATTAATGTTATTAGACATACAATATTAGAAATTGGAAAAACTGTAAATTTATGCATGCAATCCTTCTCTCGGGACTTTTATTGCATTCAGCAAAAGTGAGTTGTTTTTGTTCCTTTTATTAGTTTTTTTTTTCTTCAAAAAACAAACAACTAATTTTCTTTTTCAAAATGAGGCCAAATCTATCCTGGCTCTATCTGGCTTTGACAATTAAACCTGTGGCGGTAATTAATATGCTAGTACTTATCAAAAATGGACAAAGATCAAACGCTAGTGTTACCATTTTGTTTCAAAAAAATCTGGTTTATCACACATGGATAGAATTTTTGGAAAGCATTAGGTAACAGTCTGGTTCCAACCTATCTGAAGTGTAGAACTCTGGACGGTGCCATAGAGACCCAGCCAGCAGGGTAAAATATTATTCCCTGGATAAAGTGTTGCCTGCAGACTGCACTCAAAGGTGGGGCATGCAATTCCTAATAGTGATGTATTTAGCCTGAACACAAACATTAGTCTTTATTTTAGCTTCACCTCAAACCAATTTAAACAGCAGGTGTGCACACTGAATGTGTACCAGTGATGTCATTCTCGCCCCACATATGCCAACTTGCTCAAAACACACAGGCGCACAAAAGCATTGTCGCATTTTCAAAGAGGGATAAAATGCTCAACTTTAAGCTTTTTCCCCTAATTTTATATTTTCTCACCGTCCACGTGACCTGCACTGAAGTGGAGCTGAGGACCACAGGATTATGCATGTTGACCACAACATCTCCCAGCTCCTTCTGCACACGACGATGGTCTATGCCCTGCACTGTGGGACTAATGTCTGAGGGAGAGGGAAAAAAATGAGAGATGCAGCCACGTAGGTCAAAGATAATTAACACAAATGATTTATTGCAGTTCAGTCTTATCTCCTCACCTTGCGTCCGGACGGGCTCAGACATTGGGCTTGGATCCCCGAGTCCTTGAGCATTCACAGCTCGTATAATGAACAGGTACACGGTGTTTGGTCGTAGGTCCTTGACGGTATACTCGGTGGTCTTCACGTGGTCGGCCACTGTTTGCCAGCTGTTACTCACAGACTGACTGTAATAAAGAATGAATCAAATTAAACATGCGATAGACTACTGCCTATGTGCCTTGTGTTTCTGTTGCTGAGGAAGATAGGCAGCATTTCTCTGTATCTAATAATGCGGCATACATAATTTGATCTCCCGGTGAGCCAGAAGAGCATAGATTTTTCGGACGTATGCGCCACTGATATGGAGTTCCATGTAAGTGCTGCTCAAATGTTGCTACAAAGTTCCAAAAATAACACGACTTACAGACTGCACTGATATGGATTCGCTAATCTCTCCATGTCAAATCCGAATATAGACATAATGGGAATGTCCAACACTATAATAATGCTCAGGAAGGAGATGGCTCCTGTGTCCCAGAGAAGGGCTTTGGCCAAAAATCTGTAGATCTCCCCCAAACACATGAGCATTTCCTCACTTTTACATTGCAGACTTGTTTTGCTTGAACCCGCCTCGGCTTGCTTGAATTCCCCACAGAGACCCCTTACATCTGCTGTTGCCATGAAAGTTTGGGTCACTAAGTGTTGCTCGTGGGCATAGGTCACAGACATACCCGAAAGCCTCAATGACATAGGAGGACACTGGGGAACCCGCCTCTGGCCCTGGTTCCCATGACAATGAGATACTGCTCTTGGTAACGTCAGTGACCTCTGGCTTGGAGGGCGGCCCAGGGAGGGCGGTTGTGTTGTGCGACATGAAATCCATGAGGTCAGTGGAGTCTGAGGAAGGAAGAGAGGCTGAATTAATGACTCTCAAACTCAAAGGGAAGGCTATGATTTATACGCCTCAAACTTTTTCACAATTTGCTGGATTACCACAATGAACTTCACTACATTCGATTGGGATTTTGTCACAGACCAACGGAAAGTTGTGCTGAAGGAAAACTATTTATGGTTTTATTTTTTGTTTGTTTTAGAAATAGCTGAAAAGTGCGGCGTGCAACTGTACTGTCCATGTCTAAAGAATTTGAACCGTAAAATTGCTATTAACATAGCCTCTCCATTCACTATGACAGAAGTTGAAATATTTCACAAAGATAGCAAAACTTTAGTCTGTAGATGAGCAAAGATGATATGAAACACCCCCCTCCAAACACTTACAGCTGGATTTAAATCTTGCAGCAAATTGTTCTGAAAAGTATTTGAACGTATTTGAATACATATATTTTTAAGATTTCCTTTTTCAAAAAAAAAAAGAAAACTCTAAAAACAATGCATTTTCTTTTCACGTTTTAATTATGCATCACATGGTGTTAGGTCTGCCACATAAGATGCCTTTTAAAAACAGAAGTTTATGGGTGTAAAGTGTCAAAACGAGACAAAAGTTCCAGGAGTATAAATACACTTTCAAAGTACTGCGGCAGTGTGTTAATCTGTCAGACGGGATATTCCACGGACCTTTGACATCCAAGTAGGCACTCCAAGATGTTTCTCCACTGGAGCTGGTGGCAACACAGGTGTAGAGTCCGGAGTCAGACAGCTGTGAAAGCCACATTATGATTATTATTAATGATATTATTATTATTCAGCTCATATTTAATGTCCTACATGACAGTCTAATTCCGGCGTTGCAATACAGCATTAAAAAAACAAACAGTTGGAAGACAGCGCCGCCGATTAAATCCACCCCATAAATATTTTCCACAGATCCATGTCACACATGATACTGCTTTCAAGTTTGTTCTCTGTCCCCGTGTTCAGCTGAGTGCAACAGCCTTTGTAACTGTGATCCCTGATGGCTTTTACAAGCTCCTGCGTCAGTCTGGGCTTTTGAAGGAGGTTTGCAGCCAGCACAACAGTAAAAACGCATTAACCTCCCCTGGCCTGCATTTGGCACGGGGAAATCTGTAGAGTGGATAAGTGGAAACTTTACCATTGGCCAATGAAAAAAAAAAGAGATGCCATTAAAAGCTCACATTAATTTTCTTAATTGATTTTCTCCAATAGTGGTCACATGCCATTCCCATAACCATCAACATTCCCATATCCAGTGCTGACACAGGAAAGGAAAAATACGACGACGATTTTATTTTATTTTTTTTAATACTGACACCGTTTAGGGAGTCTTACGTCACTCCTCTACCTCCTTCTCCCAAAAGGAGGAAGAAGTGACATAAGAGTGGTGCTTTAATATGACACTGTGTGAAGCAGATTCTCCATTATACCACCACCTTCAGGCTTCAGGCTTGACTCACCAGTTCCTGCACCCTAGTCCTTGAGTCGAACTGCTGCCTCAGAGATTTAAACCAAAAAGCAGCGTTTAACGACTTATAAAAATCAATACTTGCTATTCATCTTTTAAAAGCAAGCTGACTGCACTTGTCCTCTTGAATTACGCTCGGCTGAGATCACCTGACAAACAAACAAATCTCCCTTTATTCTTCAAAGTGCAGCATCAGATTCGACGCACAAATATAGCAATGATAATAATCCAGATTTTTTTTGTCCTTCTGGTACCTTTTGATTTTGAATTAAGATAATACTCAAGCTTGTGTCAAAGTAAAGCATTTCATATTTTGTTGGGACAAATCAGCATTTTTGCCTCGTCACTTTCATGGAGCTTTTAGACGTTGTCGACAACAGCAGTGGCTTTCTCTCACCATGTGCTCCATCCAATCACAAGCACTTTTGAAAGTCCCTATTTTCCAGATGGTTTGGATGGAGGACTTCTGAGATTGTTCCGTCTAACAGCCCATCTTCTGCATCAGGTTAGAGGACCTGACAGAACCACTTCTGGGTGAAACTTGTTTTCCTGCAATTATGTTTAACACTTCAGGTTTGACAAACTGAAAGGGATGCTTGTGAAAGCATCGTGCTCCGCAGCCAAATGCTTTCTATAAAACAGTTTAACCCAGAGTCAGGGGGACTAAATGATAAGTTATCTCTTATAATTTCTGCTTTATGTTAGGGATTTTTTGGCATCTTTGGATTTGTCAAAATTAGGGGTGAAATCAAATATCGAGACACAGGGTCTTGTAATTTAATAAAAAATAAATAAATTCATTAATTAAAAAAACAACATTTCAGGTAAAGTCTGACTCTGCACTGTTTAGGGTTAGTTGTTAGGATATGACCAGCATCTGGTGATATAAATAAGCTAGGAGGTGGTTTTAAATCTGAAAAACTGAAATATGTGGAATGATCAAACCAGAGCTGGATAATTCTACCCTAAACATATATTCCCTAAAATAAAATTTCAGATTTATCAAACCTTTCAATGTATTTTGGTTGTAGTAACTACTTTCTTGATATATAATCGGCATACAATGATCTGCATATTGACTAGACTAACTAGATTTTAATATGACTTTAAGCCGCTTGAATAGTAAATTGATGCATAGTTGAAAAAGTCTGATTTTATCCTGTTGAGTCTCTTTACAAAGCTGCAAAAGTATGACTTTGCAAAGAGGCAAAAGCACAAGCACTGTTTTAAGGGCTGTGAAAAAACAATAAGAAGTGTCAAAGAAAACATAGCTAAAATTATTTTTTGGGAAAATCCGCTCTAACCCACCCTTGTGTTCTGGATCTGAAGGCTGCCGTGGTCGAGTAAGGAAAACCGTGGATCTTGTCCAACCAGATTTGCCCCATTCTTCCTCCAGGTGACTGTCGGCTCTGGATCTCCTGAGGCCTGGCACCGGAGGACGGACACGCCTCCCAGAGCTTGCGTTTGGTTGGACGGGCCCTGCCGGATGATGGGTGGTGGGCGGCCCTTGGAGGCTGACGGTAAAAGGCAATGTCAAACGGTGTTATTCAAATTCTTTCTTACCACTGTTATTTGGTTTTCATGGAGCAAAACAGCAGCTCGCTCTTCTAACTACTTGTTACGGTTCTGGAATAGGTAGCTGACCTTCTCGCAAGGTGTTAATTTGCAGCTGCAATAATTACATCAGCGGCTGCACGTCCAACATGTTAGCGTCTAGTCTGATGGATTTGTTGTGAGGGGAAGTGACTGTTTTGCACAGCCTTTCTGCATCAGGGTGGTGTACTCATGGCACTGCATCACACACCTTTGAGCTTTAATTACTAGGTGAGGATTAACGATGCTTCACCCGTGGTGCTAATTACCATGGCTTCTTTGTAACACCTCTCACACATTCATGCCTGTCCTCCCTCATCCTACTGCGTGACTCATGGCTGCACTTTCTCCCCCCCCCCTCCATTCGCTAGCAAACACAGATAAAACTAAACTCTGAATTAGCATGCCAAGCCGAACAATGAGGTACTTCTTTTAAAGCTTTTCTTTTTTCTTTTTTTTAGGGCTTGTTATATCATGCAGGATACAGCCTCCGGACTTTCAAACAGTAATTTCTGGAGTGCCAAATCTCTCTCCTAGCCTCGTAACTACCCCTTGCTTCCAATTTCCTCACCACTGTTATCAAGTGAGTCTCCATTCACAGAAGAGTGTACAGCATGCTCCCGAAGTCTTTTCCTTTATCACAAGTCCCACAGCACAATGAGCCAGACAGCATTTCAAGCAGAATATCAGGTACAGGGAAGTGCAGCAAAATGTTCTAGAAGGGAAGTCGGGTGCGACTGTTACAGGAGATTAATAGTTTGGTTTTATGTAGAGAGTTGCTTAAAAATGACACTGTGCTGAGAATTCGCTGATGTGTTAAAGATTTCAGTCGTTTCTGTATAAGAGTGAGACCGCAGGTTTCAACTGGAAAGAGGTGGACACTTCTACTGTAATGTGGACGCTGTTTCAGACTTCCAGAATAAATATATGGGAAAAAAAAGAAAACAAATAGCATCTTGAATTTCCGGTCCATTTATTCAACATACGGCAAAGGTTATGAGATATGGATCGGGAACAAACGAATTGATGATGGACGGACAGCTGGATGGATGGAGAGAGATTTTTAAATTTTCTTTTTCACTGGGAGCAAGCAAAAGATTTCTTTTTCAATCGTAAGATTGGTCTTTGCTGGAAAAGGAAGGAACATTTCCACGAAAATATCCTTTCTGTAAGGCAACTTGTCATCATCCCAAGTGATTGCAGAGCAAACTACAATATTAAAGTCTTGCTCTTTTTCAGGGGGCATTTCTGTATCGAAATGAGCTTTCACCACCAAAGTAATAAAATGTTTCTGTCAGAAGTAACTCTCAGCCTAGAATCCATATTTCTGCTGTCTTTCACTTCTATGTCAGTGGTTCTCAAATAGTGGGGTGCGCCCCCCTTGGGGGGGCGTACTAGAATAAAGTGTAATTGCGCATCCACTACAGTAGGGGGCAGTGGTGCTGTCATTGTTACTTCTGTCACTTTTGCAAGCTGCTGTTAAAACCTAAAGAAGAAGAAGAAGCTTAGCAGTGTTGAGTCAACAGAAGCTCCAACTGCGTTCTTCTCCATTATTCAACATAACTACCAACATGGAAAAGTTTTTAACAGGGATGAAAAGAAAAGCGGACACAGACCAAGATGATGAGACAAAAGAAAGTCACCCGAAAGCTAAGACAAGGAAATACGACAAAGCGCATTTAGCGCTTGGCTTCACTGTCTCTACAGTTGGAGAGGAGAGACTGACCGGTGTGTTTGCTGTGTCTAGAGATGCTGGCAGCGGACAGCATGAAGCCAAATAAATTAGCGCGTCACTTAAATACGTTACACTCCAATCACGCCGATAAGCCGCTAGAGTTTTTCAGCGAAAACGTGCTGAATGTTGCCAACAGTCATCCTGCTTTGTGAGGCTCCTTCAGTAAAGCAC
>CAEGAF010051676.1:0-15584 GCA_903067075.1 Micropoecilia bifurca
ACACACACACACACACACACACACACACACACACACACACACACACACACACACACACACACACACACACACAAGCACATGCTGCAGCCCTCCTAGGATTGAACAAAGTACAGAATGTGTAAATGTAAATGAGTGTGTCTAAGACAGGAAGTGCCCTTAAACTATTTCATTTTGTAAATGTTCTTGTTTTGATTTAAGGATATATTATGTACAATGCAATTTTTCCAACTCATGCCAAGGAAGTCTGTTTAAATGACTCATGATGGCAGCTATGGATTTATAAAGAAATGTAATTTTGTAAATCCTTTTCAGAACATTTTTTATTATTATATAATATGGTTATTAGTCAGCAATCCTGGTTAGATAAACACTTGACCCTATATTTTAGAAACAAGCTTTATAGATCAGATTCTAATAAAACTATATTTCATGTTGTTAACCATGGCATGATCCCCCATTTTGTTATAACGCTGAGCTAGTCATAACACCAGGTTCTAAAATCTCTTAAATTTATCTGCAGTCTGACAAAAATAAATATCAATATCCACACTTATTTATCAAAACACTATGTGAACTTTGGCAGCTTTAAATGTGTTATTTTCTGTTAGTTGAAGACTCTCACATCATTGAGATCACTGGTTAATTACAGTTTTTCTCAGTTGCATTTCTCAGAACAGAATTGAAATTCTCAAAATGACTTGCTCAAACTTTAAATCTTTGTGTTGCTGATGCACATTAAATAAGCAGTCTTGTCTGTCTTTGAGCAATGTCCAAACGTTTTTACAATTCTCTACTTCTTTCTGTATTAAATTGCTATCATGAAGTTCTACCAGGGGCCGCCCCGCATAAAATCTAGACATCACAGAAATAGCTGAGGCAAGCTGGATTTGGCCTGTGGGCCAATAGTGTGACACATGTGGATTATGTCATGTTTATCAAAATGTATCACATGTGTCTCTGAATGGTCTCATACTCCACAATATTTCTGCATAAGTTTGTTGTATCAGACTCGATATGAAAAATGCTTGTCATAATATGTCAAGCATATTTATGTATATATATTTCTATGAGTCTTTGTTTCTAAGTCTTTCTGGAGTTGGTAAGTTGCTCCCAGGCAAATCCTGACTTTCTCCAATGTAGGTAAATGTGTGAAGCATTGGATCAACCAATGATCAACCAGTTTTCAATAGATGGTTCCCAAGAACCATCTATTGGCAACTATATAGTACAAATAACCAGAGAACAACACAATGAGGAAGAGGAGTGAGGCTGTGGAGGTGTGAGGAGCCAAACAGAAGGAGAAGCAGAAGACTGAGGACATAGTGTCAGATTCCATCACTCCAACATCAGGATCTGGTTTGTGACCCGATAAGATGCTGTAGAAGTTCCTCTTATCCTGCTCTTCATTCCTGAACTCTACTGAGGATATTTTTTTTGTTTTTGTCTGAGCATGAATATGGACAGTAGAGGAAGAGTGCACTGTAATTCCTACAGCCCACATGTACAGTTTTTCTTAAAAAAATTGTCTTATGCTCCCATTTCTCTTGTTTTTTCATTTCCTGTCTACCAACACCAAGTCTAGGTTTTTACCTTATCCTCCTGTTTTCCACATTAGGGGGCGCCATATGGCTCAGTGGTAGAGCAGGCGCATCATACACAGAGGTTACAGTCCTCAGTGCAGCGGTCTCTGGTTTGATTCCCAGTCCTGGATCATTTGCTGCATGTCTTTCTGCACTTCTTCATACATTACATCTATACATTTCTCTATCTCCTGCAACTTACTATGCCTGTTTCTTAGAATTATGAGAAAA
Source organism: Micropoecilia bifurca (assembly GCA_903067075.1). Classification (NCBI taxonomy): domain Eukaryota; kingdom Metazoa; phylum Chordata; class Actinopteri; order Cyprinodontiformes; family Poeciliidae; genus Micropoecilia; species Micropoecilia bifurca. The sequence continues at coordinate 1,812 of CAEGAF010051676.1, forward strand.
TCTTACATTTTTAGGCATAATTGTTTACTGAAACATACTGAATATGTGCCATATCCTGACCTTAAGACCAGCGTATGTTCCCTGGTGTTTGTATAGAATTACACACTTACAAAAAGACAATAACCATTTTAAAGGGCCAAATAATAATATTACGTTTTCTCATCATGAAATGCTTTGAAAACATTAAAACATTTCACTTGAAATTCTAAAGGCAATGCAACGGACATTTACGTTCCAAAAACGTCTTTGGTGCGAAACACAGCGTTCATTGTTTTTATACAACCACAACAAAGACTGTGGTAAGGGTTTTTTATAGCACTTTTAGTTAGCAAAATTTCTTTAAATTACAAATACCAAAATAACTTTTTTACTTGCTCAACAAGAAACAATATTTTTTAACAAGATTAACAACACAGTCAGATTTTTTTGTTGAATATTTATGTGTAAATTGCTGAGGATCTTAGACATTACATAATCTCTTACAGAATACTTTATTATTTTCTCATTTTTAGGGATTAATTATTTACTGTTTTGTTGGTTTGGAAAATATGTTGGACATATGAATATAAGTCATTTGTTCTACTAAAGGTCCTGCCTTACTTAGCCAAGTTTAATAAATTAGTGAGTCAGAGTCTGCATTTGAGCAAATTAGCACTGGGTGTTTCTGGTCCTAATTACAAAGAAATTAAAATAAAAGCAAAAATGTGGCTAATAAATACCTTGTCAGTTGGCTGGCAGGACAAATCTGGCCTCTTTCATTAAATGTGGTCAGAACTGCATATCAAATGGTTTCCAGGTTACACTTTAGAAACCTGTGGTTCAAGGACTGAAAACTGAAAATTAACTCTTTTTTGTGAAACGTCTATCCTTCATTGATATACATTCTGTAATCATCTGTACCTATGTAAGAGAATAATAAATTACATCTTGTACTTATAACCGTCCCGACCCATGTAAAGAAAATGGATGGATGTATTTGTACTTGTACTTTCTGAATGCAGTTCCAGCTCCTTAAATTTTGATTATATATGCATTTTAACTTATAAGCCCAACAAATGCAAGGCCCTATGGCATGGTTGTTGGGCTGATTCCTTCCAGAAAGTGGATTAGGGTTAGATGCTCTTGGATTTTTATTCAACATGCTGGGGTTAATGGGTACACTTTCACGTTTGCATGTTATATAGATTCAGTCACTTTCAGTCCAGTCCTAAGTCAGTTTTCAAGATTTTCACAATGTTTTTGTTATTCTTGTTTGATTGAAGGAGTTTAAGATGGCTGCCTCGTCATCACTGATGTACTGCTAGGCCTTAAGGCGTGACCCAATGAGTCGTTTAGTAAAAAGAGAAACTTAACCAATTTTGTTTACATTTTTGGACTGTTTGTGGTGGTTGGCTCCAACAAAGCAACTAAAATAGTAATTTACACAGCTAGTGGGACTCTCAGAGCTATTAGGTGAAAATCGTGATACTCATCAGAAATCTTCAACATTATCTTTGCTGTTGTTCTGGTTCGTTCTCTGAATCTGTGCCACCACTCACACCCTCCCACCCAGAGACATTTTCTCAGTGTGAGGGCCATTGCTGCCGTCTTCCTTTGTTTGCAGCACGACACACTCCCTCTCCCACTGTGTAGTAATATGGCTATTTTCTCAGTCAATTTGCTACTCTCAGCATCAAAGCACATGCAAATATGGAAGATGATGTCGATTGTAGAATAGTATTTGTCTGTAAATTGTGTACCAATTGTTGTGCCTATAGGTGATCAGGGTCACTGGAATTACTTGCTATTTCTTGCATTTTGTTTTGTATTGAGAGAATGTAAGACATCAGCATGTTTGTTGTACAAAAAAAATATTGACTTAAGACTGCTGATGTCTGCAAAGATGCAGCATGTGACATAGTTAAGATCTATTTACTTAGCTAGTCTGTATAAATAGTCATGTTCAAAATCCTTCAGTGGTATGCATATGACAATCCAAAACATAGAAAGGGTCAGGTTTTTTTTTCATAACTGACTATCAAGTTTACATTTCATTCTGAACACTTGTGTTTACAAATAGGGTCCAACTGACCCCACACCCATATCACTTGTATCATTGTCCTTAGTCCTTGTATGTTTGCCTCAGTTGTCACACGCACAAGGGTTAAAACCACGATCAGGCATTTACCCACCATGGTCACTGAGGGGTTAAAAATCTATCCACATGCCACCCCTCTGCCCAGCATCCCATAAAGTTAACGAATTGCTGTGCTTTCAATCATAACTTTAGATGTTCTGGTTGCCCCTCTTAACTTTACTATCTTAGCTCAACATCTCTGAGAGTACAAATAAAAACAGTGTTTAGAGTGGTGTGCAAACATTTGTCCACCTGGGTCAAAAATCAAGTCAAAGCAACAGGGTAGGTAGTTTGGAAAGTGGAACACACATGCGTGCACAAACATGGATATACACATTCAGAGACTGAGTGAGTAGCAACAGCAATGGAAATGTTGAAGATTTCTTAAGATTTGCTGGCACTGAAAAACACTGCAAGATTTACTAAGATCTTAGTGGCTGTCCATCCATCCATCCATCCATCCATCCATCCATCCATCCATCCATCCATCCATCCATCCATCCATCCATCCATCCATCTCCAGTGGCCAACAAGTGAGAGGTGGGGTCACTCTGGACAGGTCACCGGTCCATCACAGACTTTAATGGCTATTACATGTCAAATTAGTTTTTACATTTTTATTCAAATAGTTGTGCTTTCCTGGTCGGATGACCATTAAGTTTATCACAGCAATATATTTCTAAAAACAATTGGGGATGCACAAGTGGAAACTTTCTGAGCTTCAAAATGTCCATTTCTGAGCAGGTACTTCTATCAAAACACTGCTTTACTGTGGAAAGTCACACTGGTGAGTCAGCAGTTTCCATGTTGTGGCCTGCTAAGAGTTGGTGTAAGAATTTGTTTTTTTGTGTATGTTTCTAGTTAATCGAGTCTCTGTGTTGTCACATCTTCCCCTTGATTGTCTCCAGCTGTCTCTGGTTCCCTTGATTACTCCTATCTGTAATTCATCCCACCTGTGTCTGTTTCCCCCCCATCGAGTCCTTGTCATGTCATAGCTGTCATTTGTCGTGTCTTGTCCTGCTGTGTATCTTACCAGTTGCTAACAGTGCTGAGCTCCTTGCCTTTTGCTCACATTTAATAAAGAGTAATTTAAAGCCTTCCCTCCTGAAGTTCTGTGACATCATGGAGACCAGTATAAATCGTCTTGACTTTAATCATGTTGAACATGACCTTAGATAATATGAAGAGTTTGTGGAAAATAGTCTCTGTATTCACAAATGCACACAATCAGATTCACAAATGTTGTGTGCATGTGTGAATCCTGTGCATTTGTGAATATTGAGATTGTTTTAGCTCCACACAAGAAAAGTGAAACAGAATACAAATGAATTATTTCCTAATAATACATTGAGTTGCTTTTCCTTATGGTTCCTTATGAGACAAAAATAAAAGAAAACAATAGCTCACCCTGTCACACCACATTTCTAAAAAGCAAGAATTGTTGATGTTCTTCTTGATATGCACGCCTTCTGAACTGTTGCTTTCTTTTTCTTCTGGGTGTTTTGCACCACCTTTTGACTAGAAGTATCATTGTGTCTGTTTGTGTTCCTTCAGTCAGTGACGTCTCAAAAATCGGTCTGTGAAAGTCTATGAAGAGTCCAAACAGAACCAGTGTGCAAATACCAATGACAAAAATGTGTGTCAAACAGGTGAAAAAAGTGTACTAATAGTCTGAAACCTGGGTTATGTTTTAGAGCAGCGTTTCTCAGAGAAACATCAGAACTGCATGTTGTAGGAAACCCTAAAACATGCAGGACCTTTGCCCTTCATGTTGAGCCCCTACAAAAACAAAACAAGCTGAAATGACAAGTTTGCCTATATGTTGCTGTTCATAAATGGCCATTACAAGTACAGATAAACATAAGTATTGTTAAACGTAAGTACTAACACAAAGAGAGACACCGATATAAAAAAACACAGTTCCTCCCTAGACTGCCCCCTACAGCTCAGGTGCATCTTTCTGACCCCCACCTCTCAATTCCAGTTACTAGGCAACAGTTTTCATGTATGGACACCCACCTGCCTTCAGGCGTCGGTGCTCTAAATTTGGTCTTAATTGCAAACAAAATGGGAGAACAGTCTTACATGAACGGAATAAGAAGCAGGCTGTCACTGTTCTTATGCGATCTCTAAGAAAACTATGAAATGAGCACAAAATTGGGTTTATTATGGCGGTTATGTCAGCTGGGTTGGATGGAAGAGCAGGAAAAAAAGTGGAAATAAACTAAAGGTATCTGAAAACATGCATGTACATTCAAGTGAAATGCAATCTCTGATTATAAAAAAATTAGCTTAAGAGCTTTAAATTAAAGTGAGCACATTGTAAGAGGTTCACGACATGCTGAAGTTGCATTTAAAACCCTAGTGCAAACAAGATTTTATTTAAGTTGTGACAGTCATGTAAAACATATTAAATTTGTTATTTGCATAATTTTTTTTAAAGACTAACATATCTGTTAACTATTTTCTTAAAATTAAAACAAACTAGAACTGCCACCAGTTATCAACAGGTTCCTCAGCAAGTACACCCATGGCGCAGCCTCTCCCCCCCTTTACCACTTCCCATAGCATGCCAGCACTGAGGCTTTTCATATGTTGACTGACTTGAGAATTTGGAGGACATCTCTGTGTCCTGAAAGGTTTGGCCAGTATGATGTGTTTTGCCTGTGGGTGTTATTAAATCCCCATCCCCATCCATCCTACCCCTGCCAAGCTCCTCTAAGCTCCCCACCAGCAGAGCAAGCTCAAACACAAAATTCCAGTGCTGAAACCTGAAACACATAAGTCAATCTTAACGTCGGGTGGATGGTTTTCTCCACCTGCAACATTTTACGTAGCTGGTAGAAGCTAGAGGAAGCTGGGTGGAGCAAATCATGAAGTAATCAAGTAGAAAACCATTCAAGAGGATTGTGAAGTCTCAACACTTAGGTGGAGGTTCAACCTGGAGTATAATAACCAAAAATAAAAACAGAAGTAAGATTAAATGGTTTATATCAAGGCAGGATGAGACATAATATAGACTTACGAGGAAGAACTGGACAGTTCTTTTTGTGAAATTGAAAGGTTGTGTGTTTGACCACTTGATCTGAAGCAGAAGTGGATGAATTGATTCTGCTCGGTGCCAATCGACCAAACTGACAGGTGAATTGTCTCGTGCACAGCATTTTTGAAACTTGTAGAACAATTTACTTGTGTGCTTCAGATTTATAGTGACCACTAACATTAGCACATTTTACTCTTTACTTTTAACAAGGATGATAAGAATTTTATATATACAATAAATTGCAACTGCTGTTATTGGTGCTGCGTCTGAAGAGGACAGTGATATTCCTGACAAGCATTGCAACAACAATCTGTTGGATTGACTTAAAGAAAAATGACATCAATGCGATTTTCTAAAATAAAGATAAATAGCTTCATTCAGAATTATTTTTGTGTTTTAGGATTTTAGTTCAGTTTGGTTTCAGCTAATGCAAACTTTGTCGTCCTCCAGTGAAAGAAAACAATTCTAACCAAAATAATGTCTTAAACTTATAGAGCCCCCTTGAGGCTTTTTTGAGTTACCTCACAACAGCATTGCATTCCAATGCAATATTTTTACATTCCTTCGCAATTTTGTATTTTCTGTATTTTCTTGTAATAATCTACTTGTGGATTCATGCAGCACCTTAATACCTGAATACCAAAACTCTTTCGGCTACAATATGAGGCCTTTGTAAGGTCTTTCCTTGTTTGTTAATATCTTGTTAGTGAGATATCTGAAGATTCATATATTTGTCTTTAGGATATACAAATGCATTAACTTATGTGCAAAATGCAACACGATACCTTTGCGAGGTGATGCAAAAGAAAAACTATCCCCATGTCCCACTGGGGGCTCCATATAAACTTGCTACTTTTGACACTGAGACTTGAATGGGAATTCAACACAGACACATAATAAAAATCCTAAAAAGTATCAGGGTATTGTTTCCCAATTTTAGCAGACAAGAATTATACTCTGATTGAGGAAAAACATACAATCAATATGCTAGGCCCACTTATTTTGGCTAGGAGACACTAATAATGCACAGCTGAAAACAGAATACTCATGTTCTAAGAAATGTGCAATTTAAAGTTATAAATATATGTAACAGGTATAAGAAATATTTTGATTTTTGTAGTGAAATTTCTTCTAAAATATGTATTACAGTTGTCCTGTGATGGGTGATGAACGCGATGAATTTTAGTGGCACTGCCTCCTGCAAAAGAGTTTTGGTGAGAGTGGAGGGTTTGTACATGTATACGTCCATGTTTAGATATGTATCCAAATAGATGTATCCATCTATAGCACTAAGATGAATAGGTCTTTTTTGTTCTACAAACACTAAGGTTTAACACCTTAGTGTTATCTCTAGGAAAAGGAATGACTAAAAACAGATGAAAAGATTTGAACCTGTCAAAATGTTGGATGTTGCTTAAATCCCTCTAAAACAATGTTGGACAAACTGAGCCCAGCTGCTGAAATTCTCCCAGAATCAAAGATTATTGAAAATAATCTCTGATTACATCTCTGATTGTGAAAATATTGCATTTTTCCATATTGTCAAAGTTTAGTGAGAGAAATTTCAGCATTTATTTTGCGTACTTTAATTGTTTATGAAAAAATTCAAAAGCAGAGAGGAACTAAAATATACAAAATCTCTTTTTATCTCTGCTTTTATGTTCTGCCCCAAATGACTCCATCTGACTTCAAATGTTTTCCCATTTCACATCCAATGCTGCTGATCAGCCCATCTAACCTGTGCAAAATATCACAAACATTAGCACTATAAAAGGCATCTAGCCAATTTAGTCAGAGTCCGACGACAACTCGGACTCTAAATGCATCTCCCAAAACTTCTAAGCTTCTTAAAGCCACCTCAACTGAAATATTACAGATATCCATTGAAAAGCTTGAAACTCTTGGAAGAGCACACATCGAAGAAGGGTCCTATTCGCTCAATTCAATTACCACAGCCCTATACACAATCCACAGGAGACAACGAAGCACCGGATGCTCATTTCAACTTCTCTTTCCCCAAATCCCCACAGAAATCTCCTTCAGTTGGACAATGCACTTTTTCCCATTTGGAAAAAAAAAGAAAATCAATATCTGGTTTCAATACATGTGGAAGCCAATCAATAGCAGCCACAACTATCTTTTTTTGTACCACACTCTTTCTCCTGTTCTGCCCCCCCACACCTCCGGCAAGTAGTAAATAGAAACAATGCTGTATGGTTATTGGGAGGTCAGGGTGCAGCCAGCAGAGAGAATAAGGCTGCTGATGAGAGTGCTTGAGCTGGAATCACCCAGGCATCAATGCTGTTAACCTCTGTGTGGACTAGCATGGACAAAAGAACTGAAAGGACTCTCCCTTTCTCATTTATGAGCACAGAACACACATACGTATGAAACCTGCATGAGGGGAAAAAAATTACTTGATTGGGTTTTTTTCAGTTGAATTAATTTGTTTATTTGTGTAAAGTTTTTGTTTGGGATATTTAAGATAAAAACAAACCTTACAGAGTCAAACAAAATTGAACTGCTGGTAAATTTTCTTTTAAATCTTCACTAGGTAGTTATAAAAATCACTCTCCTGATATTATAGAGTTAATCTGAAGCTCCTCTTCTCCTGTGGTTCTTTAAATTATCTATCCATCCATTAAATTATATCAGACATATATAGTGCTTTTCTGGACATGCAAATACATTTTACAATGAAATTCTCATTCACACACTGATTGGTAGCGATGCAGCTACACACTGAAACCAGGGGCGTTTCTGACTACCTTCAAGTAAGGGCTGAAGCGTCTCTTCCTTACTTGGTGGCTTGGTGCTCTTTTTGTAAGCTAAACGTGATTATGTGAAGCCAGCTAAATATGAAGTCAGACTTTTAACCTTCCTGCAGTCCTAAGGTGTTGAGCAAATATTGCCTGAGCTTTTCATCCTTTCCTTGGTCTGCATGGTTTTACAAGTATTTTATTTTATTTTTTATTTTATTTTTGTGGTTTCAGGAACTGAAGAGCTGATTGGACATCTTCATCACTTCACAGTTAACACCGTGACATCTGCTGCGCTCTTCTTGAGGATTTTGTTAAGATTACAGAAGCATTACATAGTTAAATCTAGTTGAAATGTTTGCCAAAAAGAGTAGAAATGAAACAAACTTTGTTGGTTCACGTTTTCCTCCTCTGGATGTCTCAGATAAACCATCTGAGCCTGGGAATCTCCGTCCTCCTCAGATGGATCACACAGGTTGCTTTCCTGCCTTTATTATTTAGTGTAAATTATAGAGGAGTAGACTATGTATGTAAGCTGGTGTGTATGAGAGTGTGTTGCATTGTGCCCTTTGGACCTTGTGTGGATGAAAATAGAAAAAAAGTGATGCACAGTGGCTTGGGTATTAATTTTATTGCTGGATTGGAAATAGTAACACGTTAGATTAATTATTACTAAAAAAGAGGTCATATTAGATTAACAATATCACTGAATAAGATTATTAATTTATTTGATCTTCAAAAGATAAACAGTTGTTCTCATGTGCTCTGTTCTATACTTTTGTGATTTGAGCCTTATTTGCAGCTGTTACCATGATGTCATGACCACCTAATAATATTCCTAACTCTAGTGTTTCTCTGTGTGATGTGTCATTTTTCAAAGTCAAACTCTTAAATCATCACCATCTGCCCCTCTCCTACCCTACACAGATAATGGTTCTCCATTTCCACCTGTCTCCTCTGTTCTTTATTAACCATTATTCAGCTCCCCACTGTCACTAAAACATCTGAACTTGTAGGAAAATTCTAATTATCACCTCACCAGCCCAGTGTCTTCACTGCTCCTGTTCCCAAATCTTAAAAATCTCTTTTTATATATGTATTTTGTACAAGACTCTGGTCTTGTAATGAATGGCCTGGTGACCTGTCCAGGGTTCACCCCACCTCTTACCCACTGACCACTGGAGTTAGGCATCAAACCAGCTCCCATTCCCCGACAACTCCGCAAGAATAAGAGGACACAGTCCATGAATGTTAATGTCTAAAAGGCACCATTGCAATCCACTTTGAGCTTTCCAATCTTCTTCTGTTAAGTTTCATCTTGTCCACAATGGGACTGAAATTGTTCAGATGCACCTCCCTGCATCTCCTAAAGTTTAACACAAAATTTAAAACCTCTCTCAAAGCCTGTGGTTAGACCAATCTGTGTCACAAAACTTTACTTTCTAATTTTGAAGACAATGTTTTTGTTCAAATTTTCACATGGTTAATTTACATCTTATAAATTATAAATGGACTTGTTTTAAATAGTTTTGACCACACAAGGCATTTACACCACAGTCACTATCACCCAAACACAATTCCAGCAGGAAGAATCTGGAACTGAACTGGCAAGCTTCAGTTTCTAAGACGACTCTACCCACTGAGCCACAATCAGCCCTTCTCAATTTTTGAGATCAGAAGATTGCCAGAAACAATTTATTTCATTTGTTTCCTGTCCTTGGTCTAAAACCAGAAATGTTAATTTTTATAGAAAGTGAATTAAATAATAATTTTGAAGAAACTTGTTTATCATTCAATAAAATTGTAGCTAAGATTTCCAATGAATTAATTATACTTTTTATGAGGCTTTTTTCTCTGGCAAAATCTGCATCAGCATTTCAGCTATTACATTACACTGGTCAACAACCAAAAAAATGGTCTGGGATTCTTCAACAGTTTTAGGATCATTTTAATGAGCTGAATCCAAAAATCACAATGGTTTTTGCTCAACCAGGTAAGCTTTTTGAACTTTCTGAACTGCTCATGATCCTCATGGAGCAACATGAGCATCAAAATTCATGACTTGTTCTCACATATGGATCAGTTTCCTGAGAATCTCCATCCTCCTGATGCTCCTGATGAGCAGGAGGAGAGATTCCATCAGGACAGGAAAGAGATGGAGAACTTTACACAATGAAAATGTAATGTTCAATTCACATGTAATGTTCTTACACTTATCAGTGTTTATTATTCAATTTGCTGAAATCCAAGTTCGTAACATTTAATTAATACACTCAGTTAGAAAACAATTTTTTTCTCCTAAAACTTTTTTGGATGAGAAATATTAATGGAAATGAACTGATAACATCATGAAGAAATGTTACCAATTTAGCCAGGAGATCAGATTTCTCTAAATCAAATTAGAATAAAAACCTGACCTGATTGTGAAAAATTGATAACATTTTTGGATCCAATGGTGCAAAATAGTCATAATTCAGTATAAAAAACATAGACAACAAAAATATTGTTTTGTAACCCGATGTAATTTGTTGTATTGTTATTATAATGCTAAATTAAATATATCTTCTTTAGTATATCTTTGACTTTTCCTTTGGTTTATTCACTAATTCTGTAGGGCATCATGGTGCAGGGAGGCAGTTTTATTCCCCAGATAATCATCTTTGTCTGTTTACAGACTGTTACAAGTCATAAAATAGTTGTGATATTTGAACATACCACTTACAGGGTTTTAATTGTAGCCCCACCCCCTCCCTTGAATAAAATCATTTATTTATCTTCCAAAGACTTGATCTAGCACTTTTTCTCTGTTCTACAGATAGTACGTCTGGTGGCTGAAACAGAAATCATACAAACCAAGCTGAACCTGCAAGGTGGTAAAACACCTAAGTACTCTTGTAATAGCAGCAGCAGGAATTTCAGCCAGCCTGGGTAACATTTGATCCCCCTCTCAGGCTGGATTAGAGTGGCCCTCAACAAGCCCCCGTCTTATCCAGCCTGTCATGGCTGCAAGCAGATCACAGTGGGGACTCTTGGAGGATCTATGGGGCCCTGTGGGGCTGTTGTATCATGAAAAGGGAATTACAAACAAATTGCCGAGGGCCAGCACATTATTTTAAGACTTGTGGCAAGTTTATGACTTGCTAATGTTCCTAATTATATGGCTATGAAAGACTTAATTAATTAAAGGGTTGTATCAGGGACAGAATGCACGGCTGGGTACAGAGGGACAAAAAAGAGAAAAAATAGGCCACAAAATAATGGAAGAAAAAAAAAGATAGTGATGAGAAAGAAAGTAGTTGCCTGTGTTTGTTATCATGGTTCCACTGCATTGGTTTTTACTGCCTGGGTAGAATTTAGTGGTTCTCACTACAGTGTGGAAAAGAAAATGTGAGTCTCCAGGAAATGCAACCATTATGATCAACCCCTTGCTGATACCTAATATGCCCTACGTTCCCCCCATGACTTTTTCAAAGTGTCTGTAATCATATTATTGTAAATGTTGGTGCAGTTAATTGCATGGAGAGGAAAATGGGCCATGCTTGACGGGTTATGGGGAATTTTTTAAAAGTTTGTTTGCCCTCTGGAGTATTGGAGACACTAATAATGGTGGATTGGAGGCGAGTGTGCGAGAAAGCGGAAGATGGAAAGAGGAAAAAAGCAGGAGGAGGGCAGCTCTTACAGGGAATGTTTCTCCTCTCTCCACTGAGGAGGACATGGCTGTGGCAAGCAGAGTGAAAACAATAGTGTTCATGATGCGGATCACAACTTCTCTGAGTTAAAGAAATGGGAGGGAGATATTGGCTCTGCATAAATTGACGTAACAAGCAGAACTTCTACATGTTTCCAAACTAAAGATCATATAGAAGTCAATTTTTGAAAGGTAAAAAAACAAGTTTTTAGGAAAATGTACACTTAGGGAGGGTTGGAGAAGCATGTTCCAAATTCATCATCAAAGCAGCTTCATTTATTCTCACCTTTTCCTCCCACTACATTATTTATCTTGAACAGCAGGTGCTACTACTGAAAAGTGGCAATAATACACCAAAGAAAATGCACAAATAAAGTCATATGAATGCTGCTTTTACATTTTGACATCAGCTTTTTCTGTAGCAGTTCCCAAATTGTGTAATGACCTGCCCTCTGAAATTAGACAGGCTTCTCTGTTTTTAAATCTCTTCTGAAAGCATATCTTTTCAGCCAGGCTTGACGCCTCATGAATTGCAGGAATGAATTGTACATGACATAGTCATATGATTCTTATCTGTGATTCCTTATAATATTTTTTTTTAAATTAAAGGCATCATTGCTTACTTTATGTGTAAATATATATTTTTTCTAATACAGTAGATTGTCTGGTTTTTAGACTGGAGATAATGGATGATGGAGAACTACACTCACTGTGCTTGGCCTTTGTTTGTCAGGATCTGTGTTTCTGTGTATTTATTTTTGAGTTTTCTGTGATCTGTTCCCTGTGAGTCCTGGTTTTGCGTCTTCCCCATTAATTGTTTCCCAGGTGTGTCTCGTTTCCCTGATTACCTGGTGTGTATTTAGTCTCCTGTGTTGTCTGTGTTCCTCCTTGGGTCCTTGTCAATTGTCGTATGTATGTCTAACGTGTCTGTGTAGCTGGCGATCCAACAAAAACAGAAGCTTTGTTCCGTTTTTGTTGGATCGTTTACACAAAAACGTTTTAAATACGATCTGTGTTTACAGGGTAACGGTACACATCAAAAACGTGTAATGCTCTCGCTGCTTAGTTGGTGATAGGTTCTTTGAAACTAAGTGCGCATGCATTTAAAGAAAAGCTGTGAAGGCATGTGGATTCGCGTGTCCCTATCAGGTACTGTTCTCCCATAGATTGGGAGAAAACACGCATTGTGTGCGTCTGATTAGGGCGCATGCGGTTGGAAAAAGTGGGAAAACTTTGCTGAAACACCTTGAGCTTTCACGGTGTCCGTAGCGAGTCCCGGACTGGAAGCTGTTTATTGTTTTAACCTTGAAACGGCCAACAGTCTGTTATTCCTATATCAATATGATAAATAGGAGCTTCCGCACTTCCCATATCCGTGTCCTCTGTCTCCTTTTTCAGCTGTTAAACAGTTTAATCCGTTGCTAACAAGTCGTAACCTGTTTTTCCGAGCCGCGTTCAAACGCAACATGAACGCTGAGACGCTCGCGCTGGGTTTACGCCTGTGAGGCGGGAAGGAGACCTGCTGCTGCTGCGCAGGCGTGTTAGAGTCATGGCAGCAAACCAGCAAAACGCAAATAACTGCGCAGTTTCTTCCCGAACTAACCGACTTAGTTGAGTAAAGCTGTTGGATGCAGGTAATAATAGCTAAAAGATGACTAGATGATATCAATACAGCACGATAAGCATGAAGGCTACTGATGTTTATGTTCATTTACGTTCATACTCTCTGCTCGGACTTTGTTTGCTTGCAAAACATTGGTTGTGTCCGAATTCAGGGTCTGCATCCTTCGAAGGACCCGTCCTACATAAGACGGGTCCTTTGAAAATATCTGTGGATTCTGACAGGTCCAGCCTTCACCAACTGGCCCCGCCCCCACCTCAGCGTAACTCATGTTGCCTAGCAACCGTGACAGCGTGAAGCAGAGAGCAGGGAAGAAAAAAAACAATGGAGCCGAAGTTCGTTTTTCAGTCAATATTACTGATTTCTATATTATTCTTCACCTTTTATAGTAAAGATGGGTCATTATGGTTAAATAAAACTATTATGTTTGAAGGCTTAACTTTAATTAATCAATCAAACCAAAGTGCTATGCTTTGAAATACTTTATGAATCAAACATTTTTCAACCAAACCCGTCTGAATAATATCGGTGTTTAACTCCCACTCA
>CAEGAF010051689.1:0-31242 GCA_903067075.1 Micropoecilia bifurca
CTGGAAGCAGCAGCAGCCTGCAACTGATGGTCAATGTGTAACTTCTCTTAGTGGCTGTGAATGGACATCAGTGAGCTGCACTGCAGAGAACAGAGGGATCTGTGAGAAAAAGGATTTATCAGTTTAAACATGAGGGATTCAGATCACATGTAAAACCTTCAAAGAAAATTAAAAGTTTATTATTCATTTTAATACAAATATCTTAAAAATTTATAATAAAATGTACTTTATTTATAATAATTCTAATAATTTAAGCTCAAAGGTTATTTTATGAATGCATCCCACCTTTATCCCTTCTCAACCGGAACGTGTCGGCGGCGACACATCTAAGTTTGCAGTACCGTAATTCCGCCACACTCAGTGAGTTTATATTAACTCACTGAAAGTGAGTTAATACAAACACAGTCATTTATTGTACAAGAGAAAGCCATGTTGATCATAGAGAATATTTAATGTATCAAATCTGTTTACATTAAAGTGAACATGATAATTAACATAATAATGATGATCCTCTTTACAGTCCAGGATATCAGGCCTGGTGGAGCTTTAGTTAGCAGGTTACAAGAAAACTTGAAGCAGGAATCTAAAATACTAACATAAGTTCATAAAAGGTTGATCCATCAACACTGTAACTTAAGAGTTAACATTATAAAAATAACTACAGCCCATCATTATCTTACATTTATTTTTATTCATATTATAATTAATAATACATCTATAGATTTCAGAAAGAAAATGTGAATAACATTTTTATGTATTTTTTTCCAGATTGTCCAATTAATGAATATTTTATGTTTAAACAGATAAAGCCTTCTTCTCACAGATCCAACCGTTCTTCTCAGTACATCTCACTGATTTCCATTCTCGGGTCTGGAGAGAAGTTACACATTGACCATCAACAGGCTGCTGCTGTATCCAGGCTCTAAGGAAAAACATCAGTTAGATCAAGGCTGATAAATTTATTTTATACAAAGTTTAAGAAACAATGTGTCTCTCACTGATTGGTCAGATCACTTCCATCCATCCATTTCCACTTCCCTCCTTCAGCTCTGAGACCAATCCAGTATCCTTTCATTTTATCTTTGCTATCCTTCCAGCTTGTACTATCAACAAACGTCTGTGGAGAATGAGACAAGAAAGATTATGGATTTCCTTCATTTCCATGACCAGCAGTTTGTGTTGAAAATATATTTGAACTTCATTATAACAGTTTCCAGCTCTGTCTTTACCTTTTCTTCTTCATTACCAACAACAGTCAGATCTGATCTCTTTCCTCTGCAGTTTTCTTGTGCTTCTTCCCAGGTTTTCTGATCCTTAGGGTCAGGATTATGAACTGCAGAGCAGCTGGACTGACAGTGAATCCGGCCTTTAACACAGGAACTACACCTTCTCACTAAAACAACATAAATCAGCTCATAAACATTTATACTGGTCAATATAATTATAATTAAGGCTAATATTTTACCATAAGTAAGTATCAACATACAGTTGTTTTCTTTGGGACAGTATTCATCAATGATCTGCAGAGCTTGACTGACTTTCTGCTCCTTACAAGTTTTTATTTCTTCTGTGAGGGTTTTCATTTTTGTCTGTAAGTCGTGGTTTTTCTCTTTAACTTGACTATTTTCTGCTGTCAGGTTGTTTTGTTGTTGTGTCAGGTTTTGAGCCTGGATATTATTGAGGTTTGTCAGATTGTAAATTTCCTCCAGCAGGAATATTTGGTTTGCTTTTAGCTGTTTCAATTCATTTTCATCACTCTTATGAAGAAATACAACTGCAAAACATCAACATGTTAT
Source organism: Micropoecilia bifurca (assembly GCA_903067075.1). Classification (NCBI taxonomy): domain Eukaryota; kingdom Metazoa; phylum Chordata; class Actinopteri; order Cyprinodontiformes; family Poeciliidae; genus Micropoecilia; species Micropoecilia bifurca. Next base: position 1,797 of record CAEGAF010051689.1, read on the forward strand.
TTACCATATTGTGGTAAAATAAGGAAAAACGAGTCTACATTTTTAATGTGACTTGTTAAAGGGAACTCACAGTGGATATGAAGTGGGATCACGACCAACAAAATCATCCAATAAGCTCCTAATAGTTGGAATAGCTGTGAGATGGAAGAAAACCTGTGACCTAATAGAAAATATATTTAAAAATATGATGTTACTTTCAAATATATCAACATAGCAAATCACTTTTAGGGTCACAGTAAGATGTTGTTTTTATTAAAATATTACTTTTGACATGGTCAGTAGTTACAGACATTGTGTGGCTAATATTCTGTAATTTAATCAAATTGTTTCAGTTTTGTACCTGGAGCAGCTCTTACGTTCTTCTCAAACCCGACTCCATCATCAAAGTCAGCTTCTTCAATTTCCTCTCAAAGAAACAAAAATCTAAACTAAAATTTCTACAAGCTGGAGATCATTTTCAACAGATGAGAATTAAAATGCTATTTTCACTTTCAATTATGCTGACTTTAGTTCAAATTATCCATTTATCAGCTGTGTGGATTCAATAAATAACTATTGCTTTTCTACATTTGAGGATCGTTACCAGTTCATCAAAAACACAAACATAATTCAGAATTAATGAATTACATGCAGTAATTCTTCTATCTCACTCTGGTGTAATTAACTTAAACACAATGAAAGAACATAAAGTAACCTAATAAAATATTTACAATATACTTTAGCTATAATATACAATATACAAAAACCTTCTGATTGTCTTTTTTACCTGCAGATAAAGAAACATTTGGGTTCCTATTCATTACATGCAGACTTTGTTCTTGTCTCTCCATTTTGTAAAAGTATCAATGTCAGATGAAGCCTGTAGAGGAACTGTTAATGAGAACATAATGCTGACTTCATACCCTTAGATGTGCTGTTTACTTCTGCTTTTTGATGTGTGAAGCATCTTTGGTGTCCAACGTTTTCTCATAGGGCTGCAGTTCACTTCTCAACAGGAACTTCTCCAAATAAATAATGTTCTGTTGATACAATAAAAAAAAACACAAGCTTAACTAAAAATATGTGATTCTAGATGATATCCATTTTGATACATGGACTCCAAACAGACTCTGAATAAACATAGAAGTTGTCTTTAAAATCCAGTAAGTTGTTCATTTCTGCTTCTAACATCTGGTAACATTAGGTGTATCTTCCATAGAGCTGCAGCTAACTTTTATAATATATATAAAACATACAACAATTCCTGAAATCATTTCTTTTTTTTCCCCTTTTTTTTTGGATGTTTGTTGAGTCAGTTTTGTTTTGGAAGATGAATTGTTGCCTCAGTCTGAGTGTCTAATGACTCAGGAGCAGGTTTTCTAAATTAATCACTCTTATCATTTAGCATTTGATTCTTCTTGTCTCTGTATGCTTTATCCTGGGTAGAGTTACTGTTACAGAACACAGCTCCATTTTCTGACAAACATGCATACTCAAAGTTTTGCCGAACATTACAAGCTCTGAAAACGTGTGAACTCCACCCTGAAAGAAGGAAGTCACATTATAAAAACACAACCTTCGAGTATAAAATGATCTGTAGCTGTTGATTTACTCATTGCTGCTGAGAAAAAGAGATTCATCTAATTTCCCTCAGCTTTTACACTGAACCTGGTTAATAAGAAAAAACTCAATTGAAAGTAGGTTAGCTCTGAAAAAAGGAAACAAAGACCAAAAACAAACTATTAAAATAATCTTCAATCTCTTCAGTTGTGGAACCTAAAAAAATAATAATAATAAAAAAATGTAATTCAATTGCATTCAGGATTAAAAAGTCATTTTATCAGGAAACACTAAACAAAATTTAATGTGTGCTTTAACAAAACTTAAGCCTTTCTAAGTTTGCCTGTTTACATTAAAGTGAAGATAGTAATGATGATTCTCTTTATAGTCCAAGAACAATTTCAGGCCTGGTGGAGCTTTAGTGAGCAGGTTAAAAGAAAACATGAAGGAGAGTCAGTTGTCATTATAGAGATTAGTTTTATTCATAATTACAATATTAAAACAATCACATACTTCTCAATTTTTAACAATCCAGCACATCTACATTTAAAAACATTCAGGTTCATGTTCTGAACTTGAACATGAAAACTTTAATAGGCCCAGAAAAAACAGCAGAAAAGCATTTTAAATGTTTCAAATAAATTAATGTCAATGTAACCCAGGGTAAAATCTGCCCTTAGGCCTGTCTTTGCTGCTCCAGATGTAGTACTATTGGTTGCACTTTTAAGATTCACAATCTAAAAATCATTTAGATCTGGAGAACCTGTGACCTTGGAGCCATGAAGTTGTTATGCACTGATCTATAAATGCAATTGGTGAGTAGTGAACATAAAGTTTTGTTTGTTTTAGCATGCTGGTGGTGATGACCAATGCTAATTGTTTGGCTGGCATCTGCAGTCAATTGTTACATGATGTAACTTCTTAAACTCATTTTATGTGGTTAAGATTATGAGATAAATGCCGATACCTTTATTTTGTCTGACAGATTAGATTGTGGATATAATTGCATTTATTTCTGTATATAATAATTTTAAAAAGTCTTGTTAACTTGCAGGTTGGTAATTTACTGGTCCTGTTTGTTTCAATAGTGGCCAGGTGAACCTTTTAGAGTTAAAGGATGGCGAACGTCTGACATGATCTGGCTGGGAGCCAGGAGATCTTGAAATTCACTCCATACTGTTTCCCCCTCCATCTCACCATAAGGAAACACAACCCATTATTCATCTCTTCATTGGAAACAAACTGCGCTTGGACATTTTCACCTCAAATATCTGGACAATCAAATCATGGACCTTTCAAATGTGTGCCAGTCAGACACTGTGTTGACCGGTGGGGAAATTTAGGACTTATGTGTGCATAGTTAAAGATATTGTGCACATTCAGATGGAAGACTTACTGTAGCACTGTGTATATATATTTTGTATTAATTTTTTTGGGTTTGATGTATGTTTTTTGTCTTGTGGTGTTCATTTAAATGTTTCTTCTTTAAAATACATGGTATTGAAAGCAGTTACTCTTTTGTATTGTTTTATCTAGTCCTTTAGTACAAAAAGTGCTACATCAACCAGTTCTAAATTATGGCAGCTTCAGATAATAATTATAAATATTCAGTAAAGTCAGAGCATCCACTAAGCAACATTAAAGCTTAATTTATTCAAATGACTATTAATAAACTAACATTAAATAGGCTTTGTTGATATATAATGATTAATAAATTATACATATTTAGCTTTTGGTAAAAAAAAATGTTAAATAAAATATGAATGTATTATCGTTCCAGGTTTTCCAATATTGTTAATATTTCATGTTTAAACAGATAAAGCCTTCTTCTCACAGATCCAACCGTTCTTCTCAGTACATCTCACTGATTTCCATTCTCGGTTCTGGAGAGAAGTTACACATTGACCATCAACAGGCTGCTGCTGTATCCAGGCTCTAAGGAAAAACATCAGTTAGATCAAGGCTGATAAATTTATTTTATACAAAGTTTAAGAAACAATGTGTCTCTCACTGATTGGTCAGATCACTTCCATCCATCCATTTCCACTTCCCTCCTTCAGCTCTGAGACCAATCCAGTATCCTTTCATTTTATCTTTGCTATCCTTCCAGCTTGTACTATCAACAAACGTCTGTGGAGAATGAGACAAGAAAGATTATGGATTTCCTTCATTTCTATGACCAACAGTTTGTGTTGAAAATACATTTGTACTTCATAATAAGTTTCCAGCTCTGTCTTTACCTTTTCTTCTTCATTACCAACAACAGTCAGATCTGAAGTCTTTCTAGTGCAGTTTTCTTGTGCTTCTTCCCAGGTTTTCTGATCCTTGGGGTCAGGATTATGAACTACATAGCAGCTGGACTGAGAGCGAATCCAGCCTTTTGGACAAGAATTACACCTTCTCACTGAAACAATAGAGATCAGATAATAAACATTTGGATTGCATTGCAATTTTAATCAAGGCTAATATTTTACCATATGTAAGTCTTAACATACCGTTGTTTTCTTTGGGACAGTATTCATCAATACTCTGCAGATCCTGACTGAGTTTCTGCTCCTTACAAGTTTTTATTTCTTCTGTGAGGTTTTTCATCTTTTTCTGCAAGTCGTGGTTTTTCATTTTAACTTGACTATTTTCTGCTGTCAGGTTGTTTTGTTGTTGTGTCAGGTTTTGAACCTGGATGTTGAATTGTGAACTTTTGTTTTTGCAGCTTGTGAAGTTGTGAGTCAGTGCTTTGAAATCAGAGTTGAGTTTGTTTTTGAGGTTTGTCACAGTGTAAATTTCATCTAGCAGGAAAGTTTGGTTGTCTTTTAGTTGTTTCAGCTCAGGTTTATCACACTTGTCAAGAGATACAACTGTAAAATATCAACATGTTACAGATAGTGATAATATAGAATAAATACACAGACAGGATATTTATATGTGTAGCAAACAAAATTGTGTAACAAAAACAACAGAAACTTCTTTCAATTTGAGTTAGTTTTTGGAATGTTCCTATTTCTATTTGCCATGTGACTTTAATTTACATTTTAAATGTTTTTCCATAATCTCTATGGAAGTAAACATCCAAACTTTCTAATATCTTCCTGTCTCAGTCTTAAAAATGTTCTTTACATACTTACAGTAGACACTGACTCCAATGATGGCCATCACCAAAATCACACATAGACTCCCAAAACAATAAACCAACTTCTGACACCAGCGACATCTTTTTGCTTCTTTGTCTGACAGAGATCCTGCAGAGACTAAACAGAAAATATACAACCGACATTTTTATTTGGACAAAACTAAGGCAAGTTAAATGTTGTTTGTTTGCATTGTGAGTTTCATTTTCAGATAGTGTGTTTTAAAGAGTGTGAAACAAACATAGTAAACGAGTTACTGAGATAAACTGGGCTTGAGATCGGTTGCTAGTATTATAGGCAAAGTCACCAAATTGAAACTCTTCATTCAAATAAGAAACGTCCACACAGCAATAGAATGTACTAAAAATATAAGGGATATATCTGCAGCTGATGGCAGTTTTATGTTTCTGAAAACTGCAGTACATTCAGTCATTTGAACTACATTATTATTCAACATGGCTGAAATTAATCTGTGTCATAATTATGTGAATTTTCTTGGAATGAAACCATTTGATGAGTTTAATTATGTTTCAATACATACAATATAGAAAAAAGGAATTGAATACATTATTTTTAAATAATTCAGTATCAGAGAAGGGACCTGGAAAATGTTATTCCATAAACAGCTACAGCAGCTAAACACCTAAAGTCATGTTCCGAGATGTTTTAGATTCCTTGAGTCGCATTATGTTGCTGCAATCAGTAAGTATCATGCACTGAGCTACATAAAGTAGAGAACAATCACTCAGAAAAATCCCAACTTGTTTCAAGACTTTTTATTGAGGATTATAACAAGTCTGTTAAAACTTGTGACCAAAAGAATCCTATGTGTAAATAACTCCTGATAACTGCAGACTGATGGATTAAATGTGGTAACACTGTTTAAAAAGCAATCCTAGATATCTGAATGCAGAAACAGTAACTATGACCATCTTTGAATATTTTTGGAGCTATGCCATCTTCAGTACATCTTTTCCGCATTCAAATTTGTGTTTAGAGTCTTTGAGACATAATCAGCCGTCTCAGGACTAATGTTAATGCCATATTCATTGAAACACTCCTACGGTGCTGTTTTTGGAATTGAATCAATTAAACATTAAATCCAAAATATATATTGCTAGAAAAAATGTTTTCTGCGATCTATGTGTATCATATGTCTTTCTGAAAATAACCTCAGACTCTTGTCTGCTGAAAACATTTCTGCTAGTAAAGGCCCTTCCTTATTTCTTCTGCATAGGCGTCCATTCTATAAATTAATCATGAATGAGATCAGTGAGCTCAGTCTAAATGCTGCATGACATCATGTTAATTTCAGTTCCCTCTTTAGATTTGTTTTCTTTGCATAGAAACCAGAGCAGGCAGGATTTTATACTGTGATTTTTTTTTGTTCCTGCTGTTGTTAAAATACCTGCTGATCCACTTGTAACAGTTCACGGTGTCTCACAATGAGTTAATTAACAGCACCGTTTTTACAGTGGTTCAACGGGTATTTGAAATATTTTCGGTGAAAAGGGGAAAATATGCATAGTTTCAGTTTAGTCATTGTTTTTTCTGCTGTTTATCTTGAACTGAAACTTGCACCTTTTACTGGTGATGTTAAAGTTCGCAGTCTGTCGGAGAAGAGTTTACACATGCAATGATTACTTTCTATGATTTTTATTGTTTTCAATCGCTTACAATTTGTGTCAGATGTTTGTAGAGTCGATTTGTTTGGTTTCTTCATTTTGCTGTACAACACTTCTTCTTCTTTTTTAGCTAAACAAATTACCAATCAAATGTCTTTATTTGTTTCATAATGCATTCTTGAAAGCATTTAAATTCATGGTTTAATGGTCACATTTGCTTGTAAATGAAAGCATCTGTCAGTGTCTTTTCTTTCACCAGTATAACTTTAGACTGAGGAAAGTTAAAATACTAGCAAATTGACACAGAGCTGATTGTTAGTGAAAAGTTAGTGTCTTTCACAGGAAATCAGATGTTTCCGATGTTTCACTTTATCACAATTCAAGACACTATACGAAAAACTGAAACTAGGTGGTAAAAGTTGAAAGAATAAGTCATTTTACATTCATGTTTAAAATGAAATAAATAAAAAGACACGTTGACATCAGTGTCTTTTGGCTGATAATAAAGTATTCACACCAACTCACAGCTCTAGAAATGGGTGGATACACACTGCAGTTTTGGCAGTCAGATGCAATGCATTTCATGCATTTAATGGATGAAGTCTTGTTTGGACTAGGCCTAATAACTTGCCAAATAACCCTTGTAAATTTGATTTCAGATCTGGCAGTTGAACATCTTCCATATTTCATCTGTTCATGTGTTCACTCTATGGATTAATGTTGTAAATTAGCTCAGATGAGCTTCTAAATGTTGCATAATGTTATGTTGGTTTGCTGTTGTTCAAGAAACAATAAAAAAAAGGGTTAGTCAAGTTTGTCAGTTTCCATAGCAATAATAATCACTTCCTTTCTTATGAGAGTTAATCTGAACTGAAACTTCCAACATTTAGAAAATGTTAGAGCTGATTGAGTCTGTTGTAGTTGAGTTGATACACACAAGATTGTTTTGTTGCATTTACGTATTTTTTTCATTTACTTACCCTTTGAGACGGACGTTTCCTCAGCTGCTTGTCTTGGCTTCACATCATCATACACAACCTCCTCTTCTTTTTTAGCTGAAAAGGTTCAAATGTTTGTAACATAATGAATTTTCTAAATTAAATGAATTAATGAATTATACAAAGCATATCTCTAGACTTGGAGGCAAGTTAAAATATCAGCAAACTGACAGAGAGCTGATCTTTCATAAAAAGGAAAGTGTCTCAGTAAATAAAGAGAAAATCAATCTGACGCTGCACTTTATCACGTGCAGCACACAGAGTGAGAAGTCTTTGAACTTTCCTTTTTGCACAGCTTCAGATCAGACATGTCCAGTTTACAGCTACACTGATACAGTTGGATCCAGGTTTCATGTATCTCTATGGCTTGTTTCGCTCAGTAAGTGAAGCATTCACACCCATCACATCACAAACCACACAGAGTGCTGCAACAGCTTCCCACAGCTCTAGAAATGGGTGGATACGCACTGCGGTTTTTTATGAGAGTCTGAGTCAGATCCTGAGCTTTCTGTGTTGCCAGGAATTGAAAAAATTAAGCAAATTTCACAGTTACCACGTTCACATTTTCTCCTGTGCATTAAGTTTACTGGACAGGCCACTGTGTTTGAAAATAAAATAAAAAAAAAAACTGACCCAATTGAATACCGTATTTTCTGGACTATAGAGTGCACCATACTATAAGCCACAGCTAAAAAAAAAAAAAAACACTGTAAAAAAGCGGCATAAGCCACATTGTTCAAAGTGTGGGAAAAAAGTAACGGCTTATAGTCCGAAAAATACGGTACATGGCTGATGTATTTCTTTTAAATTAACATCAGCGCTGTTTCTGTTTGGTGAATGACCAAAACCATGTTTGATGCTTTGGTCTTGGCTGCTCTCCTTTGCCCTCCTCTCTTTAGTTCACCTCTCAGGTTTGCTGTTGGATTTCGGCCTGAAAATTGAGATGATCATAGAGGAAAGCTGGTGTCAGGCCTGGGGAACCATCCAGGCCAGTATAAAATCGCTTGATTTTTATACTCTTTTTAGGTGAAAGATGTGATAAAGAACCATTTTCATTTAAAATATCTTGATTTTCCAAATACTTAATATTGCTGAGCTTTCTGTTGTTATCAACTTGTTTCTTCAGAGATGAAAAAGGCAACTAAAGCAGTCCTAGTTAAAGCCCCAACAGTGTTTAACAATTTTCCTCCATTTACATTTGACATGATGCAACAGAAAACATGCCTTCCAATCAATGTTGACATGCAGACAGTTGCCAATGGTCGCTGTGTAGACACCCAAGATGCCCCACTTTGATTCAGTCGTCACTCAGTTTTATTTGTCACAGTTTCTCTTACTTTACACAATTTCACAAAAGTTGTAAATATAGATAAGCTTAGGAAGAAAGTTATGCTTTTAATATTTCCTTACTTTTGAGGATTAACACATGAATGTCACGTTTATTTATCTTAACGAGTCTCTGGGTCTCATTATGTCTATAATTAAATCTATAATTAAATTATAGATTCTATTTTTGTCCTTAAAACTTATAAGTTACAAAATATTTTTCTTAGCTGAGGATTACTTTTCATTCTTTAGCATATTAAATATTACTTTATGTAAAAAAAGAAAGAAATAATCCAGTTACCTATTTCATTAAAAAGTGTTCTCCTAATGGATACACCAACACTAAAAGACGCTCATTATGGCTTTTCAACCATAATCGGCATCTAATAAGATTTCCTGGTCAGTTAAACTTTATTTTACACATTTTGTTAAAAGATTAAATAGATTCTTAATTAAATGTTAGAAACAATTGCAATCTATTAAGTAGTTTTATCTACAAAGTTCCCAGAGGAACATCTTAGCCAAATACTTACTTGAGAATTTTTCAGTCAGCTGCATTAATCAACTACACTCACAACAGTGATCATAACCATAAACAGCAACATGTTAGAGAATTATTAAAAACCATAAACACAAAACGCACCTCTAGCTGATTTCTTGTTTTTGAAAACAACAGAAGCATACTGGACTTCGTTGTCGGCCATCTCTTCAGTCTTTCTGCTAAAGTTTTTTGTTAGCAAGAGGAGAGTAAATCATGTGCAAAAGAGCAGAATGTATCAGAAGTAAACATTTCCTGTCACTCTCAAGTCTCTTTAGAGCTCCAACAATTTTGAACTTCTGCTTTTTTAAGTCATTTGCATTAATCACTCATCTAGAAAACTTTCATACTAGAGCTTTGGTATTATGTAAAACATTCAGAATTCAGTGAATGGACTCACTACACAATTCACTATACTAAATTGCGATTTTGTATAAATACATTTTATCTTTTGCAGTCTCAAAGGACAAGGAGATTGGTTACACTGTTCTCCATTTTTACAAAGTTTCACACATAAAAGTCACACCATCCCACAGTGGGTTAAACCCTAGGAGTGACTGTTTTTTGGTGACCAAAACTATTTGACTCTAATTTAACACTGTCTGCAAATTAATTATAGATTTTTAAAAACATTTGTAGAAGGGCATACATGTTTGTGACAGATGTTTTCTCAAGTGATGAATCAGTGTCCATAGAAGAGAAATTAACTTAGAATATTGAGATCTTTCCAGGACACGCAGAAAACAGGTCACAAAGGCCTGGAGCTAGTAGTAATCTTGTATTATGATTTAATGTTGAATAAAACTCATGTAATCTTTGGTTTTAAATGCAAAATGAATTTATTATGTTTTAAAGATGAGTAAAATACAAGTAATCCTTTCTTTAAAGGTCAGAAGCCGAGAGGAAAAAGGTAGTGAGATTTTTAGACTAGGCTATATCTGAACCAGGTGTAAGTACAGATACAGGAAGTAGAAGCAAGACGTTTTAAAGAACAAGGAAGGTCTGAAGTTGAGTGGAATAAAGGTCGAGGCTAATTGAAGGCACCTGATGTCAGGGAAAGTACGCACCAGGGAAGTGAAAGAACTGTGTATGTGCCCCACCGAACGGTAAAAAGTATAAAAATACATGTAAGCAAGGAAACAGGGTTCTTAGTTCCTCGGTGTTCAAGTCAGGACCACATGAAGATACAGAATTAAGGACGATGCAACAGGACTACTGAGAGGTGAAGACTTTGCGCCGCTAGAGAAAGGAACAAGATCCGGATGCCCTCAACCCAAGTTCTGATACGACAACTGCCCTACACTCAACCCAAGACCATCTCATCGATGCAGCAGCAGACATGGGGAATAAACAATGATCGCATAGATAAAGAACTGATTTCATGGAGGATGTCCACCAGTTCAACTTTGGATTTATTCTAGATGGGATTCTGCCTTCTCAAGACAGGACCTTGTCCATGGAGGTTAAAGTTTTCTGCTGCCAAGTTTAACCTCATCATAGGGGGTCGAGTGGAGCTGCATCCCAAAGCTTCTCAATTTTAGTTAGTGACACAGTAGGAATAGGTAGGGAGTGTGATTTGTAAAAAATTGTTACTTATATTAATCTTTTAATTAATTTTTTTCTTTTCGATTTAAGAAGCTGTATGTCAATTTCCCCTGCTAAAGCTTGCTAATAAAATACTAGAGTCTAAATTGATGCTGTGGACAATAAAATTAATTAAGTCACTCAGAAACTAATTTTCAGGTTAATGTAAAATCAATGTTCATGATCCTAGTAAATTGGAGGCTTCAGACATTTCTTTGGTTATGATAAATAGTTCAGGGGATTGGTGAATGAGGTGTGTAAGCAATCAAGAAAAACTGTAATGTGTTTTTGTAATTCACACATTTTTTTGTAAGCTTTTCAAAACGATGCTTTAACCTAAAATAGAACCAGAGGGATTTCACAACTTTTCACTTTTAGCACACTTTGTATAAATTCAGCCTTTTTTCAAACAGGGTTAAAATATAACTAGACAATAAATAAAGAGCAATATGTATTGTGATAGACATGTGATCAATATCAATGGATAATAGATGTGATAATGAATACGGTATTCATTAAACTCTCCAAAACTGCACAGACCTCTGGGAGATGTAGGCAGAGGAAAGATTGCTCAACCTCTCACAGCGAGCTGGTTGACATCAATTCACCCACTTTTTGGTTACCAAGCAACTCACTCACTTTTTGGTTACTTAGCAACAACCTGATGAGTGACATGCAGCAGCAGTTTAAGTTTTCACCATATATAAAACATGAAGGGTCATTACACCAGTTTGGGAGTATTTGAGATATCTAAACCAAAAAATGTATCAATACTTATCAAAGTCATTGGCAACTGATATCGATTGATATGAAAAACTTATATTGTGATACGTTTTTCAGCCATATAGTTATCTTTTCATATTACAACTGTCCCTCAAAAAATAGCTTAAATGATGATTCTGCTTGTAGTCCAGGAACAACATCAGGCCTAGTGAAGCTTCAGTGAGCAGGTTAAAAGAAAACATGAAGCAACGTCAACTGTCATTACAGACATTAGTTTTATTCACAATGATGTTAAAATGAGCATATACATCTGAACATTTAACATGATTCATCGCCTCAACATTTACAACTAAGAAATAATTGTTTCGCCATCCTGGCCTTTTCAAACAGTAATGCAGCACCGCCTGCTGGTCAAAAATGAACACTGCAAAATAAAATACCGTAAGAAACAGGAAACACATAGATCATCAGCCTCTTTTTAAGAAACTGACATATAAACAGACAAAAATTAGTCCTATAACAGAAAGAAAGCTATATTCACTGAAGAAAATGTGCTGATGTTTCTAATCTGTTTACTTTAAATGAAAGTAATAATGATGATTCTCTGTGTAGTGCAGAAACAATGTCAGACCCGGTGGAGCTTTAGTGAGCAGGTTACAAGAAAACATGAAGCAGAATCGACTGTCACAAGCATTACATACTTTATTTTTATTCACAGAAACAATGTTAAAAGAAGCACATGCATCAAAACTTGTAATATGACCCATCACATCAACATTGAAAACGATTTCTATTTGATTTAAGCAGTCATTTTTGGGAGTACAGCAGCACCCCCTGCTGGATGAAAATTGTCAAACGTAAAAATAGAAAAGCTACAGAGAACAGAAACACCAGTCTCAGTCTCTGCGTATTTAGTTTGGCCCTGAAACAAACTGTAGAAAATAATTTCAAATGTGTGAAATGAATAATTATTGTATGTCATCGAAAGAAATTTCCTTTTTCTAAATTATGTTTACTTCCTCATAGTAAAATTTGGTTTAGTCAATAAAGGTGGAATGCACTCACTAAGCAATTTTACAGCTTAAATTATAACAAGTACAGTAATTGAAATAACATTGCTATGTTAAATGTATTCAAAAATAAACTATAGCTGCTTAGAACTTGTGGAAAACATGTAACATTAGAACTATAGAATATATATTTTGTTTTAATTTTTCTAAATAACCTCTAAAAGTTGAATATTTTATGTTTAAACAGATTAAGCCTTCTTCTCACAGATCCAGGCTTTCTTGTCACTACATCTCACTGATGTCCACTCTCGGTTCTGGAGAGAAGTTACACATTGACCATCAACAGGCTGCTGCTGTATCCAGGCTCTAAGGAAAAACATCAGTTAGATCAAGGTTGATAGATTTGTTTAATACAAATTTAAGCAACAATGTGTCTCTCACTGATTGGTCAGATAACTTCCATTGATCCATTTCCATCTCCCTCCTTCAGCTTTCAGTCCAATCCAGTATCCTGTAATTCCATTTCCATTCCAACTGGTGTTATCAAGAAACAACTGCATGTTGTGGGATGAGATAAAATGATTACATATTTACTTCACTTACAGGACCAACAGAAAACCTATATCTAATTCCCTTAAACAGTTTTCAGCTCTGTCTTTACCTTTTCTTCTTCACTACCAACAACAGTCAGAACTGAAATTTTCCTCTTGCAGTCTTCTTGTGCTTCTGTCCAGGTTTTTTGTTCCGTAGGTTCTGCATTGTTAACTGCATAGCAGCTGGACTGACAGTGAATCCAGTCTCTCTGACAAGAACTGCTCCTCTCTGAAAATGAGATGAACTAATAAACATTTGACTGACAAATATTAAGGATAATCATTTACTACAAGGAGATGTGAACATACCGTTGTTTCTTCTGTGACAGTATTCATTTATGATCCTGAGTTTCTGCTCAGCCCAAGTTTTCTTTATGGTTTCTATTTGTCTTGTGAGAGTTTCCTTATTTGTCTGCAGCTCCTGGTTTGTCTTTTTAACTTGACTAAGTTCTTCTGTTAGGTTTTGTTTTTGTTGTGTCAAGTTGTAAACCTGGATGGTGAAATCTGAGCTGAGTTTCTTGTTGTCTCTTGTCAGGTTGATATTTTCCTCCAGCAGAAATGTTTGGTTTGTTCTCAACTGTGTCAGCTGCTGTTCATCACTCCTGTGCTGAAATACAACTACAAAAAGGGCCAACATCTTATGGATTTCATAGTAGTAATGTAGACTTAACTATATACCAGGTAATTTTTTTTAATGTTTGTAATTTTAAGCTAAGGTCACACATCTTCCGTGTTCCTACATCCGTTGAGTTTTTTGGGTCAGTACATTATCTCAGCTTTAATTGTCACCTCATTCTTGACCTTTATATTTCCCATACTTACAGTAAATGCTGACTCCAATGATCATCATCACCAAAATCCCACATAGGCTCCCAAAGCAACAAGCCAACTTCTGATACCAGTATTTTCTTTCTGCTTCCTTGTCTGACAAAAGTCCTGACATCAGAAAATATACAAGACAAATATTTTATGAGTGTAGAAGTTACATATAGCAAGATAAGCCTGTTTCAGTGTGTACTGATTTATATTGAAATGTTTTAATTTTCACATTTAACAAAAATGATTGACATAACAAAGAGAGCTCCTTTGCTAAGTACCAGAAAATAATATTATTTTTTTATTTTCAGTAAATAAAAATATTTCTGTTTATATTTCAGTTTCTTTTGCATGGTGACAGCAGCAGGCAGCATTTTGTGATGTTTTATTGTTAAAATACATGCATATCTTCATGTTTTGATTTATTTTACTAATTTTGTATTTATTTCACCCATTTATTTATGTATTTAATTTTGAATGAAATGGCTCTCCATACATTTGCCTCTGAAACTCCACAGTGTGTCATGGTGAAGCTCCATTGGTTATTGTAGTTCAACAACTATTTGCAGCAGTAAGGCTATTTTTGAAATGGAACGATTTTCCGTTTAGTCATTACTTTTGCTGACGCTTGGGGAAGAACTAAAGAAAAAACTCAGTCAAATGTGTCAGTTTCCATTGTAAAAATAATCACCTTCTTTCTGATGAGAGTTTATCTGAACTGAAACTTGCAAAAATAACTGAGTTCTTTCTTTTAGAGTTTATGCTATTATTTTAGTATGTATTTATTTTCTCAATTACTTACCATTTGTGTCAAATATTTGCTGAGACGATTGGTTGGGTTTCTTCACTTCATCGTATATAACCTCTTCCTCTTTTTTAGCTGAAAAAAAATGAAGGTTCTAAAGCTTGCAATTGTTACACAATTAATTTAATAAATCCTTTAAATGAAATGAATTATGTAATCTTATTTGCTTGGAACTTAAAGTATCTGTCAGTGTCTTTTCTTCCACCAGCATATCTTCAGACTGAGGACATTTAAAACAGATAGATATAGAGCTGATCCTTACTTAAAAAATGGAAAGCCTCCCCCACAGGAAAATGAGCAAAAAATGTTTTTTTAAAAACTTTGCTCATACTTGCATACTAGACTGGGTGTGAAGTTCTTACACTCATCACATCACAAACCACACAGTGCTGCAACATCTGCTCACAGCTCTACATCCGGAAACAGAGCTTTCTGTGTTGCAACAACTGATAAAATGAGATAAACTTCATTGAGTTACCAAAGACCTTTTTTTGCTGATAAACTGAACTTTTTGCTCAATGAGGTTACAGGGCAGGTTGTTGTGAAGAGTTCTGACAGTTCTGAAACCCAATCATTTTTGACATGGAGACCAGCTGCAAACATCCAGAGTGAGCATATAGAACTGCAATAACGTTCATGCACATGAATAATAAAAATAATCTACCGTACTCTCCTTTCCACCCACCCAGATGTCTATCTCAAGCTAGAGTCCTACCAGAGATCTGGGAGCTTGAGTGTTCATCAGGGTCACTGACCAGTTCTCCTATGATCACTGCACTACAGTTCCCTTCACCTGCCACACTCTTTCTAAATCTTCCCTGGTATTTCTCCAGTTTCTTATGATTTTCTTTCTGATGTTTCCATCTTTGGGGAACAATCAATCAACATAGCTGTCTTTTGTTGATTATAATTGAAGACAATGTCCAGTTGGTTGGCTTTTACATTTTGTCTCAATCTCTAAGCCCCTGAATATCTAATCATGGTCATTCTCCAACACTTGGGAAAGTCATTCCCACTTTAACCTGGGAATTTTCAACACAGATGTTTCTGTACACTATACCAGCCACTTGGTTGTGGGGTTCCATGTATTCCTTTCCAACAGTATCTCACACCCTGCTGAGAATACTGGGTTGGTTCTATGATCTCAGACCTGGGATCTTATCTGGTCTGCTAGATCTGGGCCTGAACCAGTGCTGTCCTTCAGTCTGACCCTTTACTCCCATATTTAGTTGATTTCACATAATTCTGTTGCTGTTACAGCTGCAGCATGTAACTTCTATAAAGAAATTAGCTCTTTACATGTTTGTTAAAATTGTCACTTTATCTTGATAAAATAGTGAAAGACAGAACATATGTGAAAGAAAATCAAGCTCCCAGTTCTAACTCCAGAAATACAGTGCTTGGTCAGAAACAACCAATCAGAATCAGAGCCAGGAGGATCATCTTAATGATATCAAATAAGCTTGTGTACACGCTACTCACACCCTCCCTCTTGCTCTCTGGTATGCTACATTATCTCTACAGTAGAGCTTGTCATTAATGCTAAGGCTGGTTAGCATGGCCCTGATGACAGCACATAAACATTTTTTTAAGGGAAAGTTGTTTCTCTGCCATTGACACATTAACACATTGATACATTGATACACAGAGGCAATTGACAATGTTATGACACTCTTCCTTAGTCTGATTTATTTGTTTTGTTGCATTTCTACAGATTGTAATAGTAGCTCATGAATGGGGTGAAGGAACTTGACCTTTGCACAGATTATTTCTCATGTTACACTGTCATGACATGGTGACACTTTTACCAAATATGTACAAAAACAGATTTTTTTTCTATAAAGGTTGCACGATGCAGCTTTCACTTCATATATTGACTCTCATCATGAGGTAGGCAGCTGGCATTTATGGTTTTATCTAAGGACCAACAGTGGGTGATGTTACAAACCTGCTTGATATCCTGGAAATAGATATATCTCATGTGGGATTATTCAATGTTGGTCCTTATGCTGGAGCATTTACTCCAACCATCTATCTCATACGGCACGAATATGCAAAACAAACAAAAACTGTTACCTCTTTCATAATAAGCTTTACTTGTAGATGAACCAACTGTAACTGTAAATGTTTAACTCAACTTTGTTTAAAATGAAGAAAGCAAAATCATCTTCTTGGAAGATTCCTTGGTTTGTTAAATTGTTTTCAACATTTCCACAACTGTTAATGTATGCTATTGGATGTTTGAGACAGTTATTCTGTTATTTTACCCGCAAAAATCTCAGATCTAAAATGTTTAGTAGCTTAACAAAAAGTTGACTGTTCACTGAGAATTTCTCCGACTAGAGCTATCATACACACCATACCAACCTCAAGCACAAACAGCATCATATTAGACAGAGGACTTTTAAAATATAAACACAGAACTCACCTCTTGGGGGTCTCTTGTTTTTGAAAACCACAGTAGCATACTGGACCTCGCTATCTTCCATTTCTACTGTCTTTACAGTCTTTAGGAGAAGTAGATATTTCCGTTACTCATAAGTCTTTTTAATGCTCTAGCAATTTTGAACTTCTGCTTTTTGAAACCAGAAATGTAATTTGCTTTATTAAGTCAACTGGGAAAAGAAGATTCACACACCATAAAGAGCCTTTGTGTTGTAAGCATGTCCATTGCTATAAATGGACATACATATATATATATATATATGCATATATATATATATTTTTTTCTTTCTTTCTTTTGTTGTGTTTAACACATTAAAGTCACACCCACACCCTTCTTACTGTGGGTTAAACCAGATTTTATGCAAAAGGCGTTTTCAAAAATAACCTCACAGTGAGAGACTGTGTTTAGCTTGTTCAGCTTCCTGTCTCAATCATCTGAGTTGTTTGGTGAACTGTCCTTGGAATGAAAGCTGAGTAAAACACAACTAAATAAAAACTTAAACTGGAAGTGTTGGCTTCACACAAGTAACCGAAAATGCTTTAATTTAATATTCTATTTATCGATCAGGCATTTGCAAAACAGCAAACAGGTCTTGTTATTATTAGGTGATGTGATGCTATAAAACAGATTATTATCATTATTATTATTATTATTATTATTATTATTATTATTATTATTATTATTATTATTATTATTATTATTATTATTATTGTGATCTGATCAGGCACTTTATATCTGTCTGATCAGATATAAAGTCAAAACCATAAGTTTACAAATGCAGGAAAAATGTTTATAAATATAAATGTTTATAAATAAGGAAATAAAATGCCTAAAATACAATAAAACATGATTTCTTTAGTAAACAATTGATTATTTATGGTAAATTATGCATCTGCAGAAAAAACTAAAGCAAAAAACATCCAACATCAACAAACATCAAAATCTGAAAGTATCGGTCCTTTCTGCTAGAGTATTGCTTAAAACATGTTTGAGCCTGTAGTCTGCAAAGAGGAAGAAGTTTGTTACGTTATTTTCTTTCCTCACAAAGTTTTTAGCATGTAAAAGTCTCACCAACTCACACAGTGTGAAACAATTTAAGTGACAGGATTTCAGCAGATCTTTGGGTTCGGCTTCTGCAAATTAACAGTGAATTAAATGAATAAATATAAGGACATAATATGACTGTAGGTCTGTCATTCCATCTGCACCGATGCTCAACATGCAAGTTGTGTGTAATACCTCTACTATCACTGTTGGTCAATACACATTGGTGTGAAATACACCAACATTTATAGTGTATATTATAGATGCCCCCATCTGGGTACAGGAGCTGAATCTGGACCCCAGTCTGTTCAGATTTGAACAAAAATGTTCAGAGTCCCTGACAAAGATCAACTCCTTGTAGCACTTGTTGATGTCCTGTCTGTAAATATATGTCAGCTGCACCTCAATTTAGTGATTTTATAAAATTATATTGAATTTTATTCATTAATAGTTTGACATGATGAACAGAGACAAAGGAAAGTCATGCAATAACCAGCCCAGGGTTGAGACATTGAACATGCAACAGGAACAAAAAAACTGGACCTTTAGTTCATACCATACCCCTTCTCTTACTGAGCAACCTGCAACTCAGGGACCACAAAACTAGTTTATT
Organism: Micropoecilia bifurca; assembly: GCA_903067075.1. Taxonomy (NCBI): domain Eukaryota; kingdom Metazoa; phylum Chordata; class Actinopteri; order Cyprinodontiformes; family Poeciliidae; genus Micropoecilia; species Micropoecilia bifurca. Next base: position 20,582 of record CAEGAF010051689.1, read on the forward strand.
TCATAGTAATTGTCACTATAAACTATAAACACCAAATTTCAAATGAGTGAATATATACAAAAACACAAAGTTTATCCATTTGAACATTAAATATCTTGTCTTAGCAGTAAATTCAGTTTGATTAAAAATAATTAGCAAATCTTTGTATTCTGTTTTTATTCATTTTATGCACAGTATGACAAATTCAATTCAATGTATTTGAATTATAGATATAATAGCTTTAAGAAATAATCAAAAATAATGAGGAAAAACACATACAAGTCTCTGTTGTGACTACATTTTAGAACATCTAGCAACAGACTGAGGTCTCTTTAATATTTTTAAATAACTTGATTAAATAGACAAGATGGGCACATAATAAATGTACTGATGTACTAAACAGGACCCTTAAAAATTGTATAAAAATGTATACATGGAAAAAAAATACAAAAAAAATGTTATGAAGGTAAACTGATGACAACAAACACAGACTTTTACTCACTATGAGAGATAAAAACAGAAAAATAAAAATCTAGTCCTAATCGGTTATGTGTATTTATGTCCAAATATTCCTTGGTGTGGTTTGGAGATTTAAACCTTGTCTGTTTAATGTGACCTATTAAACAGATAAAGCCTTCTTTTCACAGATCCAGGCATTCTTCTCTGTACAGCTCACTGACTTCCATTCTCTACTTTGGAGGGAAGTTACACACTGACCATCAGATGCAGCTGTTGTTATCCAGTCCCTAACAAAACAACATTAGTTAAATATGAGCTCACTGATATTACCAGTCATTGTATAATATAGTACGTGTCTCTTACTGGTTAACTAGTTCAGTTCCATCGATCCATTTCCATTTGTTTCCTTCAGCTCTCAGGCCAATCCAGTATCCATTAATTCCTGGTCCAACAGGACTGACATTATTATTGACATAATTCTAAAATCAACATGAGAAAAAGGGAAACATTTAAAAACTTTAAAAACATAACAGTTTCTACATAAATACAGTTTCAGTTCATACAGGCTGTTTACCTTTTCCTCTTGATTTGCTACAACAGGAAGATCTGAAACCTTTCCTTTACAGTCTTGCTGTGCTTCATCCCAGTTTTTCTGATCAGCAGGTTTTGCATTAGTATATGCATAGCAGCTGGAGCTGAAGAGTATCCAGCCAGACTGACAAGGTCCACACTTCCTTCCTTAAATAACAGAGACCAACAAATACATATTTAACTGAAACTGTCATTACAATGTGTTGTTTTTAGATAATAGGAGAGCTGATCTTACCCCTGTCCCTACCGCAGTATTCATCAATGCTCCCCTGAGCTCGACTGGCATTGAGCTCATTGTGAGTTTTCATCATATCTATTTGTTCCTTCAGGTTTCTCGTTTCTCCCTCCAGGTTCTGGTTTTTCTCCCTGAGCTCCTGGATTTCCATGGTCAGATTGTGGATCTTGCTTTCTGAGACATTGTTAATCTGGTCTGTTAAGTTTTTGTTATCTAAGAAAAAAAGTACTTTGTTGTTGACCATGAAGTTTTTGTTTTCCATCTCAACTTACTCTTATCTCAAAGAGTACAACCAGAAAATAATAATTTTATTTTTATTAACTGTCTCTAATTTAACTGGGAATGTTTTTCAATAACTTTATCAGAGTTCAAACCTATTACCTTCTTAAGACTATTTTTTACCATCCATAATATAATAAAAGCCTGGTTATAACTTTGAATATTTATGGAAAGAACAAAATTACACATACAAATCTACAACTCCACAAAGCTTGATAGGTACTATAAAAACCCTTAAGATGCATTACTAATCCGGCACCAAACCAGTGAATAAACATAATTTCTAACATGTTAATATTTCCAATCAGTAATTTAGAATAAAGTTTGCTTACGATTTATAGCAACTCTTATGATTCCCAATACCAAGAAGATACAAAAAGTCCCAAAACATAAAGCCAACATCTGACGGTACCGACGTCTCATTTCTGCTTCCTTCTCCAATAAAAGTTCTGTTGAGACAAAACAAGAATGTATAAACAACTTATTATACTGATCATGATGATGATTATATTATGAAATGCATTCTCAATGCAAGAATTCAGAAAATAGAAAATAAAATTAATCTCTTCTTGAAGATCGTTTACCCCTGTCCCTCTAGACACTAATTATAGACACTATGAAGCTTAACCATCCATCCAGTTCTCTGCAAAAAGCTGTAAAGGAAACTGATGTTTCTTATTAAATACAGTTGACAGTCTTAAAACCCCCAGAAATTAGTTGGACAAATTTAAAATAAAAAATCCAATTTATAAATTAAATGTAACTATTTTTTTTTTTAAATTATTAACACAAAAGACACTTCTCATTATCAAATATTAAAGTGTTTGGTTAAAAACAAACTGATAGATGTCCATATGAACAATGGATGGGGTGACTGTAGAATTCTCAGGCTTCAGTCCTGGAAGACCATCGTTCTGTAACATTTAGTGTCTTCGGTTCAACACACTCAGAACAAATGGCTGCATTACGTCCTTAGCATTCAATTAATATCTAAAGAATTCAGATGGGAACCTGACACAGGTGTGTGCAGATGGACATCTGATGCTGTAGGACACCAGATATCAAGGACTGGAGTGTGAGTGCCTTAGATATTGATATTCTTTTTGAAAAAGAAAAAGGTTTTAAAACTTACCCTTTGAGTTAGGCGTCTGCTGAGCAGTTTCATTTTGGATATAAATGTCATCATAAGTTTCTTCTTCCATTGGAGGTGAACTTAAGAAATGTAAATGAGAAAGACTCTCCTTGCTTTTATTTAAGTAGAAAGCAGTTGCCTCTGAAACATCTCCTGGATGACTGAGACGCTACACCAGCACCAGCTGAAGTAAAAACATATATAACTTGCGTTTTGCTTGTCGTTGATTGTTCAGTATGTTTCTGAAGCATACTAAACTTCCTCCTCTGCTATTTCCCTTCTTAAAAGATTCTCTCTTCTAAACTGAAAAAACACTGAACTTGAGAAACAGAGCATCATATAGAAGAAGTGGTTATTTCTCCTAATGTCTGCCACTCATAGCTCTTAAAAAACAGTTATGCTTAAAACATGTAAGAGCCTGTGGTCTGCAAAGAGGAAGAAGTTTGTTACGTTATTTTCTTTCCTCACAAAGTTTTTAGCATGTAAAAGTCTCACCATCTCACAGTGTGAAACAATTTAAGTGGCAGGATTTCAGCAGATCTTTGACTTTAATGGTTTCTGCAAATTAACAGTGGATTAAGTGAATAAATATAAGGACATAATATGACTGTAGGTCTGTCATTCCATCTGCACTGATGCTCAACATGCAAGTTGTGTGTAATACCTCTACTGTCACTGTTGGTCAATACACATTGGTGTGAAATACACCAACATTTATAGTGCATATAATAGACGCCCCCATCTGGGTACAGGAGCTGAATCTGGACCCCAGTCTATTCAGTTTTGAAAAATGTTCGGAGTCCCTGACAAAGATCAACTCCTGGTAGAACTTGTTGATGTCCTGTCTGTAAATATATGTCATCTGCACCCCAAGAGGGCAATTTAGTGATTTTATAAAATTATATTGAATTTTATTCATTAATAGTTTGACATGATGAACAGAGACAAGGGAAGTCATGCAATAAACAGTCCAGGGTCGTATGATGGAATAAAGGAATAAAGATTATTTTCCAAAAGGAAACGGCATATACAGTAGATGCTGAAAATATTATTTCATGTTGTGAATCAAGTTAGATGCAACATATCAATGGCAGCTAAACTTGATGAGCTAAGTGTAAAAACGAAAGTTTCTCTTTCTGGACTAGATTCTCTCCTGGATTAACTCTGCTCAGGTAGGACGAGATACATAATACTGGAAAATACAGCAAAATGAAGAAAAAAAATCATAGTTTGAACTTTTTAATGTAATTGAAGCTTCATTACATATTTCAGAAAATCCATAAGAAAACAGGTCACAACAGTAAAACATTACCAATTACACAAGTATAAACCTGAAACCTCTAGAACGTCTTTTCTTCTAGTGTAAGTATCATCATCCCAATGTGTCCCTAATAAAGTGGTCAACAGCTTTATCTTTCTTTATAATTAAATCTAAATTAGGCAAAACAATTGTTGATAAATTAAGATCTTCTTGCCATAGAAAATATTGGACACAACACAGTGTTTGTCTGTTAGAAACTAAACTTTTGGCTTCATCCTTAATGTTATAGTAAATAATAAACTATCTATTCAATAAGTTCCTTATAAGCAGACTTTGGTGGACATAAATTTACTTTTAATTAATCCATACAACTGATAAAATGACTCCTAACCTTTATCGTAAACTAAAGCAGCCCCCTCTAGTGGCTGAGCAGAATCATGGTAGAATAATACAAAAAACAAGGGGTTCTTTCTACTTCGAAACACATAAAATAACTTAAAAACTGAGCCATAAGATTTATTTGCACACAAGCAAGAGTTCACTTTTATAAAGATTTTAATAATAGTTTTTATTTTATACAAAGCAATTCTTGTCAATCTATTGAGTTGACTAATAAGACAAGGTGTGTAATTTTAAATGGAAAACCTTTATTTTTGCAAATATTCACACATTTGAACTTTGATGCCTGCAAATGTTGGTACAAGAGCAAATTTACGATTCTGTTACTTTTTTCCTTTTACTAAACATTTGGGAAATGACATATCTGTTGTATTTGGTGTTTCATTTTGCACCACACATTTTCAATGATAATGGTTTTCTGAAGTCTTCCTGAGCCGACGTGCTGATTGGTTGGAGAATAATGCCAGTTTTTAATGCAGTGCTGCCTAAGGGATCAAAGGTCATGAGGATTCAGTGTTGGTTTTTGCCCTTGCAGCTTTTTTTTTTTTCAAAGATTTCTCAAGATTCTCTGAATCTTTTGATGATATTTTAGGCTGTAGATACAATCTCTAAATTTATTGCAGTTATACATTGAGAAACATTCTTAAAATGTTTTTACTATTTGCTTATGCAGTGCTTCACAAAGAGGGACACCTTGCCCATTCTTGCTTGTTAATGACTGATGCTATCAGGGTTGGTGTTTCCATTTAGCCTGTTCACCTGTAAAATGTTCCAAACATGAGTTTTGTTAAGCATTCCTCAACTTCCCCAGACTCCTGTTTCCTCTGTCTTAATTTTTTTTGGAACATTTTGCAGACACCAAATTTCAAATGAGTGAATATCTGCAAAAACACAAAGTTCGTCCGTTTGAACATTAAATAGCTTGTCTTAGCAGTAAATTCAGTTTCGTTGAAAATAATTTACAAATCTTTGTATTCTGTTTATTTATTTCATGCACAGCATCACAAATTCAATTCAATGTATTTGAATAATAGATGTAATAGCATTAAGAAATAATTTAAAATAATGAAGAAAACCATAAACAGCATTTTATTATATTATCAGGTCTCTGTTGTGACTACATTTTAGAACATCTGGCAACAGACTGAGGTCTTAAGTTCTGTTTTTTAGTTGTGGGTTTTAGTATAAATATCATTTTATATAGTTTAACATGCAGAGATTAAGAGTATTTCTTTTCTTGCATAATTTCTAAATAACTTGATTAAATAGACAAGATGGGCACATAATATATGTACTAATGTACTAAACAGGACCCTTAAAAATTGTATAAAAATGTATACATAAAAAGAATACAAAAAATCTGGTTATGAGGGTAAACCAATGACAACAAACACAGACCTTTACTCGCTAGATGAAAACAGCAAAATAAGAAATCTAGTATTAATCGGTTACGTGTATTTATGTCCAAATATTCCATGATGTCGTTTGGAGATTTAAACATTGTCTGTTTAATGTGACCTATTAAACAGATAAAGCCTTCTTTTCACAGATCCAGTTTCTCTTCTCTGTACAGCTCACTGATGTCCAGTTTGTGTCTTTGAGGCAAGTTACACACTGACCGTCAGATGCAGTTGTTGTTATCCAGTCCCTGACAAAACATTAGTTAAATATGAGCTTACTGATATTACCAGTCATTGTATAAGATAGTATGTTTCTCTTACTGGTTAGCTAGTTCAGTTCCATTGATCCATTTCCATTTTTTTCCTTCAGCTCTCAAGCCAATCCAGTACCCTTTGATATCTGTTCCAGCAGGACAGATTGTATTGACATAATTCTAAAATTAACATGAGGAAAAAAGGGAAACCTTTACAAACTTTAAAAACATAACAGTTTCTACAGTTTCAGTTCATACAGGCTGTTTACCTTTTCCTCTTGATTTGCTACAACAAGAAGATGTGAAACTTTTCCGTTACAGTCTTGCTGTGCTTCATCCCAGTTTTTTTGACCAGCTAGTTTTGCATCATTATATGCATAGCAGCTGGAGCTGAAGAGATTCCAGCCTTTTTGACAAGATTCACACTTCCTTTCTTAAACAACAGAGACCAACAAATACATATTTAACTGAAACTGTCATTACAATCTGTTATTTTTAGATAATAGAAGAGTTGATCTTACCCCTGTCTTTACGGCAGTATTCATCAATGCTCCACTGAGCTCGACTGACATTGAGCTCATTGTGAGTTTTCGTCATGTTGTCTATTTGTTCCCTCAGGATTCTCGTTTCTCCCTCCAGGTTCTGGGTTTGTTTAGTCAGATTCTGGTTTTTCTCTTTGAGCTCCTGGTTTTCCATGGTCAGATTGTGGATCTTGCTTTCTGAGACATTATAAACTCGTGTCAGGTTGTTAATCTGGTCTGTTAAGTTTTTGTTTTTTGCCTCGCTTTCTTTCAGCTCATTTATCTCTTTTTGATGATACCATACAACTGGGAAAAGAGCAAAATATGTTTGCTGATAATTTTAGCTTTTTAATAATTTTACCAAATTTACTCTCTTTTCAGCACTAGTTTTTCTCATACCTAAGAAAGGCCTTCTTATTGCTTTAAGCATGTATATGTACTATTATATACATATACATGAAAGTAATAACATAGCTTAAAAAGATTCACAATTCTGAATTTCACAGGCCTGTAACTTCCACTACCAACCTGACACTAAACCAGTGATTAAATATTAAATATAATGTCTAACATAATATATGTTTCTTAGTCAGGTAACCTTTAGTGTGTTCAGAAAGGCATGATCCTTCTGAACACACTAAACCTAATTGTATATTTTACCAAGTATACCAGTTAGATTTAAAACCACCTCTAATGAAGATCAGTTTTTAAAAACTGTTGTGACTCTATAAATACTGTATGAATCTCTAATATGTATTCAGAATCTTCCTCTTTAAAACAATACTCACGATAAACAGTGATTCCTATGATTCCCAACACCAATAGAGAACAAAATGTCCCCAAACAACAAGCCAACTTCTGATAGTGGCGTCTTCTTTCTGCTTCCTTCTCTGATAAAAGTTCTGTTGAAGCAAAGCAAGTATTATTAATTCCTAGTTCAACAGTGAACAAACAATTGATTATATTTCCCCCCTTTTTGTTCTGAATGATTTGAGATACAAACATAATTGAGATTGACCAGCCATCTATTGTCTGAACTTATTTATTTATTAAGGGATGCAGGTTGGCCGGTGCAATTAATAGGTAAAGCAGAGACAAAAAAAAAAAAACATTGCACACACATTCACACATATCTAGGAGCAACACACTGTCTGAAAGGATTTCTGAATAAAATTGTTTATCTTCACCAAGTAGCAGTAATTAAATAGAGAATAAAAGATCTAATTTACCGCCAAGAAACTTTCAACATGAGAAAAGTAGCTGTAGATCTTATAGTCAGATTAAATTAATTTCAAGAGAACAATTGTACAAGAGGTGTATATATTAGTGTAAAAAAACAAAACAAAAGACTACAAGAAGTAAAAACACTGTTCAAATAAAAGCAGAAATTTTATTTCAAAAAAGAAAAATGTACGTATAAGGTTGTAAAGACATTATGAGCTTTGGAAGCAGTGATGGTGTTAAGGTCAATTAGCTGCTACAATAAAGGGTCTGTTGTAACCCTCCTTTGTGCAACATTGCATCAGTCTGTCACAGCTTTCAGTAACAGCCTTGTGCATGGGATGGGACTCTTTGTCAATCAGTGACTGTATTTTAGCCAGAGTTCTTCTGTCTCCAGCTCTGTTACCTCCTTATCATTCAGTCAAGCTTCAAAGAATCCGGATATGGACATGAAAAACATGTGTGCAGAGACAGATCTGTCACTTTAGGATACCAGCAGCAAGCAAGGACTGGAGTTTTGAGAACCTATGTAACAGAAAATAAGCGATTTACAACTTACCTTTTGAGTCAGACGACTCCTGAAGTGTTTCGTTTTGTATCTTTACTTCATCATAAATAGTTTCCTCCTTCTTTGGACCTGCAATTATTGAAATGAAAATAAGTCACAATCTATTTTTGCTCCAAGAAATAAGATGTCTGCTCTTGTTCAAGAAGCAAGAGGAGTCCAGTTGCCTTCTAGAGTTTCTCCTTCCTGCAATCCTCTCTGTATTATTCGGCATATTTCTCCTAGTAAAATTAATTTATTGCCAAAAAAGGAATTTTTGAATCATGACTTTAATCCTAAAATAATACTTGTATTACTACTTGTATACTTGTAGTCATGGAAGGATCATCAGATAGAAAAATATGTAAGCCAATATTTTACCTAAATTCTAAAGGAAGAGAATACAGAATTTATTAGTTACTAGAGTAATTAAAGAGGATTCATAACTTGGATATCTGTGAAGAATTCTTTGCATTTTGAGGTAATTTTTATTAGCTAACTTTAAACATAGTCAGACATGTCTGACTCTCTGTGGACTGTTGTAACAATCATTGGCTTTAAAAAAGTGAAGTTCTGATTGACTCAAATATCCTTAAATGGTTGTTTTCATGTTAGTTTAATTAGTAAATTGAGAGACTTCAACTAATGCTTTATATCTTAAAAGAAGGTATCTGGGACATTTATCCATATTACAACTAAGAATTAGTTGTTCTATTTTCTTCTCTAATGTGTGAGTAAAATATTAATAACTTACTTTTTGATTGTGGTTGCTTCTTATTCTTGAAGACGACTGAAGCATACTGAATGTCTTCATCTGCCATCTCTTGTCTTACTTTTAAAAATTATCTGTCTTCTAAACTGAAAAACCACTGAACTTAAGCAGAAGAGCTTTATGTAGAAGTGGTTATTTCGTCTGAGGCAAGTCTGTCACACACAGCTATTGCAAAAACCCTTCTGCTTTTAGCTGGAAAACACACGCAAGAATCAAAGACTCTAAAATACCTTGAGACTATTATTAACTCATTTCTGTGAAATTCACAATACAAACAGTGATAAACAGAAACTAATTCACCTTACTTCTTTTCTGTCTTTGTCACTTGACGTCATTACTATTTTCACTCGAACCTTTGTAGTCCACAGCAACTCTTCCAGTAAACAGAAAGCAGTCATGTTTAGCAGATGTACTCGGATCTGCTGTATGGGCAAAGCATTTCTGTTCGTACAAGAAAACCCTCGACTCAAAGCTGAGTCGAGGGTTCAACTGGGACCTTTAACAGTCCCAGTTAAAAGGTCATCGGCAGCCATTCCGGTATGTGCTGGAGACCTGAAGCTGTTGCTGGACCTCAAAAAGCACTTCTCCAACCACATTCCTGTCATCTATCTTCAATCAGATATTGTGACATGAAGGTTTATGATGTTGAAACACCAAATGATTCCAGAAACTTCACTGATGAATCCACTAGATACTTAAACAACAGGAAAACTACTCATTGAAAGAGCAAAGTCCAATTAATATCCAGACACATCACTTGATGAATTTTCAGTGGGTGGACAAATCTTGATGTTTATTAATGTTTCTGTTTCAGCATGTGTCTAAGGATGCATTCACAAAGTTCATCGGCCTCAACGCTTGTTCGTTTGCCTTGACAAACCCGGTTATTTGGGGAGTTGTGAATGTGAAATTGAATTAATGATTAAGACCAAAGAAGCAATCTCTTCTGTTTAAAAGACAAGTGACCCTGGCAAAAACAAAGGTAAAATAAGAAGCTTGTGGTGAGAACAGAACAGAATAAATTTCAGAAAATAACCCCTAAGATGAAAATAGGGCATTTAAAACCATACTGTTGAAAGAGCATCTGAAAAACCACTGAACTTAAGCAAAAGAGCATCATGTAGAAGAAGTGGTTATTTCGTCTGAGGCAAGCCTGTCACACAAAAACCCTTCTGCTTTCAGCTGAAAAACATATGCATGAATCTGTTTGCACCCCTAATACTCTTGGTATTCTGCCTGCTTCAGCAACACACCACCTATCTACCCGAAGCTCCACCCAGAAGCTTCAGTCTCCAAGCTGAGCTCCAGATCCATCGAGCATCACCTTTACATGTTTCCCCCAGATTAGTGGCAGCAGCAATAAGCAAACACTTGGTGGAAGGGGTAGACATGCAAGAACAAGGATTGTTGTAATGATGTGCTGAAGGGGGAATGTCAGAAATGGTAGGAGGTTCTTAAAGAGACAAAAGTTAATTTCAACGCATTAAAAATGCCAGTGTTGAATTAACACCCAAAAGTATCTATATGTCCAAGTCAGCAGGTGTTAAAGTAACACTTTGAAAGTGTTAAAAGATTGACACCCATTTTTTTTTTTGTTAAATTAACATTGGTCTA
>CAEGAF010051693.1:0-16547 GCA_903067075.1 Micropoecilia bifurca
AAAGTGAACCAAGTTCCTGCTCTGAATAGTTTGATACCTTTTAAACCTGAACATCTGAAGGAATCACTCTAAGCCTGTTGACCTAATCACTCTCCCGGCAAAGCAAGCAGTGAGTGAACAAGGTGACAGTTGGATGTTACGATACTTGCAGATGAATATCGATTTTTTTCTAGGAAAGAAAAGATTGATATATATAGCAAAATCGATATTATTTCACAGCCCTAATAATAAGTGTGTTTCTTCTAGAAGAATAAAAAGATTATTTTAGGTACATGTAAGTGGTTTCTGTGGCAGTAACAAAAAAATTAAGTAATTAACACTTTATTCTGTTGTTTCCCAGCAACTTCAGTTCTACTTGTTTCAGGTATTTTTAGCTTACCAAAGTGACTCACACGTATCTCTGTATTCAGGTTAGGTTTTCTTCAAGGCTTCAGTCTTCACTGTATGACGAATGTACAATTTAAACGCTGAAAAGGATGTCCATGACTAATCACTGGCATCATTCTTACGTATTTCTATTTTATCTTGTAGGCTGAAGCTGGAAGACTCAAACATTTGAATGATTTACAAACTCCGGCTGGCCTAATGTGGGTGTGTTCAGGCTTTGGAAGGACAGAGGATGTATTGAATGTGTTTGCTGTGAGGTAACAGCGCTAACTGCTCCTAACATCCTCCCTGTTCAGCCTAGAGCTCAGCAGGTAGGCTGTCATGTTTCTAAGGTCATGACACTCTGCTAAAGGTGATGTTTGGATGTTTAAAAAGGTCACAAACGCTGTCTGGAAACACGGCAGCAAAAGTCGACACACAGAAAAGTACATGCATGCAGCTAGTATAACAACTGTAATTTGTGCTTTGCTTCTGAAAACCTCAAATTAAATCTAATAGCTGAGGGCAAAACTGAAGTTTGTGCTAATGACTGGCAATTATTTCCAGACATTCCTCTGTCTCTTGAGGAAAAACTAGGTGTTTTACTAACAGCAACGTTGTCAAGACAGGATCACTTAAAATATATATATATATAAAATATATATAGCCCTACCTGTGGGGAGATGAGTCGTTGTAATAACAGTTATATTTTCTTGCAATTATTAAGATGTCTGATACTTTTAGCTGGAGTTCAGCGAGCAAGAAGGAGGCAAATATAAAATTTCCCATTTGCTTGAAACCCCACAGGTGGGAAGTCTTTAGAGATCTTATAGGATCAGAGATTGAACAAAATGCTCCTGCTGTATCAAAGGAGAAATAAATCATGTCACAACTGACACTTGTTGACCAATCTGCTATTATATCAGGGGCAGTCTTCACATTAACCAATGAAATAGGAGTAAATTGATGTGTGCTGTACTTATTCTTTTTTAATCATATGGATTCTGCCAAGAAATAATGTCTGTACTGTTCCCACATTGAGCTGAAATAAACTCGCCATCTGAAAGGTGCCAGGCAGTTTTGTCCACATTCTTTTGGTTTAAACTTTAACCAAATGTAATAACACCTGGAATTTTTGAAAAATAAATAAATGCACAGGCAGAGTTTATGTATTCAGGGTACAGTTGTTTTTTGCAAGTAATTTGTATGACATTTTTTGAGAACGTACAGAAGTTATTTGCCAAACAGTGGTGGTCTGAAAAATCTTGAATCAAACCAAAAATGTCTCAAGCTCTACACAAATGTTCACAATTGTAGTGTTTTTGTTTAAATGTAATCCAGAGCATAATACACAGAAAAACAGCCAATCTAGATCGATAATTACAGCCCTGCAGTCTTGGATAAATCAAATTTTCTGTTTGCTTTTCTTTTTTTTGTTGCTCTCATGGAAACATAAACTATCATGTTTTCAAATATATTGAAACTTAAAAATTAGACCTGATTCCAGTTTAAAACAACCAGATATAATGCATCTCAGCATTTTGGAGCTGGCCAACATCGAATAAGGCTGAAAAATGAATGGCCAACATCTAATAACAAGACATCCATTTTTCACTTATTTCGCTGAGATAAAGCGTTTTTGGCCTCTCAACTTCAAATATATTGAAGTTGAGAGGCTTGCAGGCTTGAAGACAGGCTTGCATGATATAACAATTAAAACATTATTGAGTTTAAACCTGGGCTACACGATGTCAAAAAGACATAAAAATGCTATTCCTAAATATTGCAAGAACAGTACAGATAGGAATCTTTCCCTTCATCGCAAAACCTCATCCACGTTTTGTGTCCATCAGCTTTGTGGACATCAATATTATTTCAGATTTGGTCCGTAAAGATCCTTCCATTAGCAAATAATATTTTTGGCATGCAGTTATAAAAGTTTTTAGAGGGCGTCTCCAGTATTTGTCGATTTTAGCTGTTCATCTGCAGTTTTGGTACCAGACCGTATCCATACAAACGACTGATTGCTAGTTAAGTGCTTTTCTAACAATTACACATTTAAAAAAAAAAATCATATTTTTGTTGCTAGTAGGAAGGTTTGACAATCAGACAGGTTAGCTAAAAAAAATTTAATCTAAACATTAAACTGTTAAAATTAATGTTGCAGACAGAATACTCGTTCTGTGTCCTGCTTTTTAACGTTTTCTCATTCTACATCTATCCAATGGTAGTTACAGGAAGTTTATAGCAAAGTCACATATAATAACTAAACAACAATTAAGTGCTTCAGTGCATTGAAACTGGATACTTTAACGCTATTAACGTAAGCCTTTATTAATCTTAAGTGCCTAAAATGTGTTTGAAATTGATTCTGTTTCACTACAGAAGCTACAATGAATTTTAATTGTGTCGTCTTACTGCCAAGGTCAGAATAATTTTCAATTTCCTGTGAGCAGTGACCCATTGATCTGCTATACAAATATCAGGTACTTTACAAAGTCTTCTCTTCATAAACTTAAGTCCTCCAACACATGCAACACCAGCCATGTGTTTAATTGTTTGCTGGAGTTCAGATAATTAACGTTCAGCACGGACCTCAGGGTTCAAGAACAATCCAGTTCAAATTGGATGAATTGCACCTTAGAGGCACAGGCCTCAATTAAAGCTCTGTGTTTGTGTTTAGAACAACATTTTCATTTGTTGTGATGGAACAATGAAATTCTGGGAGAAGGGAGAGAAACAAACACCAGGATTTACACAGCAGAATGTGCCAGGAAAGCTCTATGAAGCACAGCCAGAAGGGATGCTGCTCCTAAAACCCGGCCTTCCTCTCTCGAGTCTCCTCAGCCAAAATAATGAGGTGGCCGGCGAAGACTCCATCGAAACCAAAGATGCTGGGAAGTTCACGCTCCAACACGGGGCTCGGAGGTCAACTTGCTTACAGAGCAGAGCCACCCTGAGCGGCTCCAACAGAGGTGAGCCAGACTCACAAGGATGCATGTCTCTAAATGACTGCCTGCAGGGGGATATGGAACCAAAACAAAGCAAGCTGAGATGCAAGAGAAGCAGGGAATGAACAGATGGGCAGGGGGAACCATGCTGCATAGTATTTCTTAGTGCACGTCTTTGCAAACACACAAAAAAACAGGAAATGAATAAGTACAGAGAGCACTGTGTGACTTCAACATAGGACTTCGAACCATGCAGATATTGCAAGCCTCAAGTAAATAACAAGGTAACAAATTGAAGCTTCTGTTGGAAGAAATCCTGCATTAGTTCACCACCCAGGCATCTATTTATTTCTAAGTCCACACAGAGCTTCTTTCATTTTTCATCCGTCCTCTGTAATATCTGACCCTCGTCTAGCTCCTGTCCGTCTCTTTCTTTAGCTCCAGACGTCATTCAAACTTTGGCAGAACAAAATCTAACAAGTTTTCTCCAACAAATCCACAACGAAGAAACTCTCACACCACTGAGGTTAGAATGATCTTAGAACCTCGACACAAATAAATAAAGAAGGGTCCAAGTTCAACTTCACTACATGCCCACTGGTTGGGTCCAGTTGGCTGAAAACGCTGCAAAGACAGAGAATCGAGTATTTTTGGTCTTGTTTGTAGTGCAAATATCTCAGTGCATTTGAAATAAATAATAAAACCCAACTAACTTTCAAATACTTTTCAGCAAGATATAGGAGCTTTGTTTCTGCTATAAAAGTATTAATATGGCAAATTGTTTCACATATGACAATATTTTCTTCTCATAATAAAAAGCAAAATAATCTTCCAATAAAACTAGAATTTTTTAATCAATATTAAGGAATTATTGACCTAAAACAAGCTCATTCTTGCTGAAAAGTTAGTTTTGTCTTTTTTAAGTGAACTAAGATATTTGTAAACTAGACAATATACTTGGTAGGATTTTGTGTTTTTGCATTATATAAATGGAAATCTGAGTATGGCTTGCCTGTAGGTACATATAGATTTAAAAGTTTAGATCCATTTATGGACAAAAAAAATCAAAAAGCCTTTAGTTTGAACCCTTCAATGTTTTTTTAATTAAAACATCACCATTTTACTGATATACACTGTGAGTGCAGCTGATAACAGGCCTCATGAAGTGACTCATAAAACTAAGTGGAAAAAATATAATTGCCCACCCTCCCTTCTCTCAATATTTACAACACCACCATGTATGACAGGACGTTTTCCTCCCGAAATGTCCCTTTGTGCTGGGGTGATTGCAGAGTTTCATGGTATTTAAAATGACACAAGACATAGTGGGGCCTTAATCAAATTTAACAGAAAAGCAATTCTCTCCAAGGTGACCTGCTTTGCTCTGCACCAAGTGACAGTAATGAGCAGTTTAAAACCAACGCCAGGACAGGTAACCCTCATTCTTCTCAACCGCCGCGTTTCCATCACCAACAGTGACAGCGCAAACAAAAAGTCTAAAATAAAACTTTAAGAAGGCAGGATTTGACTCACTTTTGCTCTTCTTTTTAATCCTTTAATGAAGACCCGACAGGAAAAGCATCACTGCTCATATGCTCAGATGAGCCTGAGGTAGCGCGTTGTGTGAACACGGAGACAGAGTAAATCTCCTGTCATGAAGAATAATAGTTATTAGTTAACCAAGGAATAACCTAATCACACCGAGAAGCCTTCGAGCCTGTTTTGATAAATACAACGCCAAACCTAAACCGCCGCAGTGACGCCAATGAAACGGCCATAGGAGGCTCTTTCCAAGATAGCCAGCAAACATGACCTGCTATCTCTGGGATCCATTTGTCTTTCCTCCCTCTCCCTTGCTCACTGCTGAATCTTTATTGAATAAATGTTAAGGCGACCTAGGCACAGATGACACATTGCAGTCTACGAAGCAAGCCCTTAATTGAAGCCTATTTATCACTTCGGATGGCTGAACCGCCGGTGAGGAGGGAGAAGGCGGGGGGGGGACTGGTGAACTCAAGAAAAGCTGCATTTGCTAGACTCCAGCAGGTTTCCCTCTTGTGATGGCAAAAATCATATTAATCTTACTTAGTGTAAGTGACAATTATGTGATATTCAACAGAAAATACATCTAAATCAGGAAAACGTAGTCCTGAAAATCTATTCCTCAACAAAAAAAGCACATAAGTGAGCAAAGCACGTGAAAGGAAACCTGTAAAGGTAAGGTGTTTGATCAGTGAGCTGTAGAGTAAGCATGTTTTGCAGCTGTAGCATATCAGCCTGAGGGTGAATCGTCATACGTCTGGATATGTACACCTATGTATTCAGCCACAGTTTGCAACGTTACATCGGCCAGGAGTGTAATTAATCACCCAAGCCCAGAGCCTTATCAATCTCTGCTGTCTGCGACATGCTCATAAAGAAATGCACACACACACACACACACACACACACACACACACACACACACACACACTGACTGAGGGACTATATATCTCAGACATACTCCTCAGTGCCTCCCAGCAGGTATCTGGGAACAGAGCAGCAGACAGACAGCCAGCCTCAGGGACAACCAGGAGAGACAGAGACTGACTGCCTGTCTACCAATCACTACTAGCACATGTGGCTACTACACCTCGCGCTGACTGTACAGTTTAAGGTAAACTTTCAAAATTCTGGCTGATGTGGATCAAATTAGAACTTAACTTGAGAAAAACTTGTGGATTGTTTAGAACTGGAAATAATATGGAAAACTGCTTATTTTACACCCATAATCAAAACGACTAAATACATTCATAATTTATGTAAATACATTTGTACAAAGGATTTATGTTATTTATGTAAAGAAAGTTGCATAAATTGTGTTGCGGTTTTTCCAAGATGCAAAACCAAATTTTGTTCTGATTTTATGAAGCACAAATTATTCAGCTAAAATTAAATGTAAAGAATATTTGCAACCAGCCAAAATTTTAAAGTCTACATGCTGTATAACATTACAAACTTGTTTTGTCCAGTCACCATGGTTACCTGCCCACCTGGGAGGCACACATCACCCAGAGAATCGATGGGCTCCCAACCAGAAGCCAGGATGGATCCCCAGTTAGACCCGTCCCCATCCACACTACTGTAAAGATAAAATAATGACCATTGCTTTATACTATAGTAACTCCGTGAGGGACAAAATTAATCATTTCGTCAAATGATTTTCACAGTTTCACCCCTAATTATGTCTAATATCATCGAAAGACTCCAGACTTAGAGCCCAGTCTCCAGTCATCAAATAACACATCAGTAATCAAAGAGCTGTGCCTGATGACAGTCATTATATGTCTGATGGAATAATAAAATTGTGGGATGCACATTTAAAACAGAATTTCTCAGTCACTGCAAACTGCAATAGTGTAGATGATCCTGTAGGCTGCCCACTTCCCACTGCAAACTTGAAATGTGTGAGTCTGTGCAGAGACATGTATGGCTTCATTATTCTCACTTCTTGCTTTTTTCCTATTGTGGCCCTTAACAAAATGCAATGCAAACAAGAATATTTATATAATAAAGTATATTTGTATCATTAATCATCTGTTTGCATGTACCTGTGAGTGATGACTATAGGGAAAGTTTTGCAATGTATTTACAGCAAATGGGGAAAAAAGGCAGAGAGAGAGAAAATGTACTCATCGTTTTGCTGTTGTACTATATTTAAATGTGTGTAGGATAAAGGCAGGTATATATAGATGGTGGAATCATAAAGACGCAGCGTGAGGAAAGCGGTAGACAACAGCATGGAGCCAGCAGAGCACACAGGCATATGGCAGTGGTAGAGATAATACCCAGCAGTGGGCCATTCAAACACTACAGTGGCTGAAGGCAGCAAAACCAGCCAACTCCAGTCGCAAAAAGTATTCAGAGCCACTGGGATTTAGGTGTTGTTTATGGGGATGTTTCACAGCATCCGCAGCACAACACAACAGCATGGGGGCGTTTATTGAAATCTTTAAATATTTCTGTTGCTTTGCTTAAACTTCAGTTCTACCTCATAAACAACGTTCACTAACTTCCATGTTTCAGCGGGGCTTTGTGTGCATGATGCATTGTTGCCTATTTTTTTGGAACAGACAAAAGAAGCAGCTGGTATGTGAAGCGGCTCTGCACCAACAAGACAAAACACATCACATTTTAGGGACAAAATTCAAAGTTCAATCAAATCAGGTAAAATGTTGTTTACAGTTTTAAGTGTAAACTGTAAAAATAAGCTGAGTTTAAAGCTCCTCCTGATCTAAAATCCTTCAGTGTGGATTTTATTGCTTGTCTGGGTAAACCAGTTACAAGAAAATGGAAGTGCCTCAGTTCACTGCAGCTTTGAGCTCTTCAAGTGAATCTTTGCACTAATCCACGTTTTATACTACTGATACCGATACAGATATCTGAGGTTTAGTATCAGTCGATATCAATCTTGAGTTGACTTGAAATATTTGGCTTTTTTAAAACTCAGACATAAATGTACAAAATTGCACATTTATTTGATAATTCAGCACCAGAAGAGCTGATTTGCTGCTTTAACCGGTGCGATTAAAGCAGCAAATTCAAAGTAAGTAATAAAAAAACTGAAACTGAGAAAAACAACAGGTTAGATGTATAAAAAATAAACTGCAATAGATCTTTCAAATGGTTTAGAAAGTGTAATCGGAAATTCTAGATATATTGTAAAATAAACTTTAAAGCATGATTTAGGTCAAAGAACAAATCATAGAGTTAGACTAAATAGATCTATTCTTATTGGTCAGCCACCTTGTCACCAATACCTAATTTAGATGTTTGTTTTTTTTCTTCAATATTATAGGTGATACAGATATTAATATCAGATTGGTGCATCTTTAGTTCTTATCGTTAGCTTTGAACTCAACATTATAACTTGGTTTTCTAATATTGTCAATCATAATAAATGTAGCAAAATACCATAACCAGCAGACATCAATAAATGACTTCAGCATTTTTATATTTTAATAAAAATGTAGTAAAATACATAATAAATAGTTATTATCTGCCCCCCACAAGGTCGTTTAGTCTTTATACTGTCACATCTGTCTTTTTAATACGTGTTATTTTGTGGCCTTGGGTAATTATGGATATAAATCCGCCAAACTTCTACCAGTACTGCACTCAGTTCTGAACAGGTTTGTTGGTGCGCAGCGCCTGTAATGTCCAGATTTGCTGGTTTTCTTACTGAGTTAATAAAGACCTTCCTTGGAGGTTTACTCAAACCGAGCCACTGGCATCTTGACATATTACTCCTCCTCTAACAGAGTCTGGGGATAAGATTGGTGTTTCACAATAACCCAGCAGTGGATCGTCGATAGTCTTACAGCAGGATAACAGGGAACTGTTATTTGAAATTACAGAGCAAGTTTCTTTTAAGCCAATTTCTGTACTCATGCTGGTATCAAAGGAGTCGTCATAAATATACATTCTGGTTAAACTCTTACATGAAGAGTCCTGGTTTAAAATGCTTTCATTTCGATGTTAAGGGAATAGCTTGACAAGTACATACAGTACGAGTCAAAAAGCTTTAGGAATGGGTCAGCAAAGTAGAATCTGTCCAATGAAAATATATTACAACAAACTATCAGTGGTCTGCAAAATTAATCCGTTAGCCTCTTCACATTATCCAACAAAACTCAATTCAGAAGAAACATGTTACAGTCTTCAAACAAAACTTTTAAATGTTTGTTGAGCATTTGGGGTTAGCCTCTTTACTGTGAGACCCCTGAATGAAATTAAATGCAAGTAAATACCTTCAAAAGTCTCTGAATTAGTCATTTTATCTCAGTGTTAGTACATTTGTTGTGTGAAATTCTCAAGGTTGTCAAAATTATTATAATCAATTATTTCTCAATTAAAAATGCGTAAAAATATTACGTTTTTTTTATCTTGTCAACAATATATTCAACAGGCAAAAATGTATTATATGATATGATACAATACTCATTTCTCAGAAGTTTGATGTTTGTCTTTAATGACGATGAAATGAAGAAGAAAATAATAAATTATTGTATGTCCAAACAAGATCTCAGATTTTTGCCTTCATAAAAGAAGGGTGAACAATTATATAACTGTTGGATGAAATACTTTGTTGGTCTAGAAAACATTTTTGGTTTATTCTAAGCAGCAAAAATGAGAAATGTCTTCAAAAACTCCTCCAAGATTCTATCTAAGTTTAATAAATGGATGTGCGCAAGTTTGCTTTGGAGTAAAAAGTTGCTGGATATTTGTGACCCTAAAAAAAACTGCTGCAAAAAGAAAAATACTTTGTGTATAATCCATAAACTTGTGGATAAACAGTGGAGGGCCGCACAGTTATTGCAGCAGCTGGAAATGGCCCACATCCCACACGTTGACCACCCGTCATAAATATTTAACATGTCATGGAGTTTTGCTCAATCCATCATCCAAGATTCAGAGTGTGGTGGCAAACTTATGAAGACATGGCTGTCCACTGAAACAGATTCCTCCTCAGCTCAGGTAAATGTGCTGACAGAATTACTATTAGGCCACAATTTTAGCATTTATGTGTCAATAAAATTTACAGTTTACTACAAATCATTTGGTCAAAACACCAATCATGTGGAAGAAGTTGCTGGAGTGATACGAGACAAAAATTGACAAAACATCATTCTGAACTCGCCGTCCACAGAGTGAAATATGAACAACGGGGTGAATGAAAAGACACCCAACATTTTAAGATTTACATTTGGAAATTTTAAATATAGCAGGTGTCATTTTGCTACCGTTTCATAATAACGCTCTTTGTGAGGCTCCTTCATATAAAACACATTGAAGTCTGTCTGTGACATCACAAAATATGAAACAGTCCAAAGGATGTGAACACTTTTCAAGGCGCTAAATATATTAGTATGTTTTGAACGCAGCATGTTTGCTGTCTGTTCACACTCAGCTGATAAGCAGGAGCACAAGCTAAGAGAGATATAGTGACACAACCACATGCACAGATAAAACCTCAGAGCACAAACAGAGCAGGAGACATATTCAAACAAGGCAACGCATCAATACAACCTGGAACACACAACCATAAACCCACCCACACACACACACACACACACACTGGCAAGATGTCCTTCACGTAGGATCTCAGCAGGTGCATCAACTCCCCCACGTCTGCCGAGCGAACCCTCTGCAGCATCCTGTCTGCTCCCAGCCCATCTGATTTTCTCAACGTCTGTCTTCTGATTTCTTTCAACCCATCTGTGTCTTCTACTCCCTTCATCGCTTCCTTAATCTGCTGCTGTCATTGGCTGCTTGGCAAGGATTTTGCACACATTAAATTTCCTTTCAAAATACCTGCTTTATAGACTAATGAGTTTTTTTTAAGGTTCAGACTAGTTTTGTCAATAGATGAATAATGTAATCAGATTAATCATGCTCTTGGGCAGTGAGCATGATTAACTTTATAAGATTGAACTGTATCAAAGATACAATATCTTTTATTATGTCAAACCAAACATCTCAGTTTTCCAGATTTTTATATTCAGGTCGGTTTAAGCAAAAATTTGCCACTCAGCTCATCAGTCTGACTCTTTTCGGTCATCTTTTCACTCCCGGTTGCAACTCTGCATTGCTGACCGCAGTACAAGACCGCGCTGCTGTGAACTATAAACCTTTTATAGAGTGAGGCTTTTAGGTCAAAATAGGTAATCTGATTAATCTGCATTATGTAATATCACCGCGCTAACCTTTTTAAATTAATTGCATCCGTTAACATTGACAGCTCTAATTAAAAGCCAAATTTAGTTGCTGCTGTCAATGAAAGAAACAGATTGAGTCTGGATGTTTAGCTTTCAGAGGAAAGATCAGGATTGCTTTTGAAGACAACATAGTGGGAACGATGCCAGGTTCAGAGACAAATACAGGTAACAGGATAAAGGCATAACAGATGTGACAGAATTCAAAAAGCAACTGAGGTTCAAAAATTATTCCACTAGTTTTGGTTTCGAGATATTATCTGCTGCTTGAAAACGGTAAATATGCCTTTGTGGTTATGAACAAGACAAGAACTTTGATGTTGGCCAGAAAACTGAACAAGCTTTTAACACATGTGACTGCAGAGTTCTGCCATGATGCGAAAGAAGTTCCTCTGTGGTAAGTATTTCGCTCTGTGACATATCACTGTATATTTATATGTAATAAAACTTTGCTCTTTTACAGAACAACACTCCTGAGCAGTAAGGGCAACCAAAGACCTGAAGATATGAGCCAGACTGACATAAACTATGTCAGTGTCCTGAACCACTGAAGGTTTTATCACAGTCAAGCAGAACTGAGAGGCATTTTCAGGTTTACAGAATATCATTTTTATGTTTTAGATATGTGAGGTTAAATTATTATTATTTTGAAATAAAATCAGTTTGCTGTCACTGCTGCCTAAGTGCTTGCTCTGAGGTGTTTGGGTTCTGCAAGGTACTGCACAAATGAAACTATAGTGGCAAAAAAATATATTTCCTCTCAGCAAACTCAACTGTCGTTTCCTGCACTTAAATGCCTTCAAGTATAGGATTATAGGAATTTTATGCAACTCACCTTCAATCATATCCAAGGAGTTTTGCAGCTGCATCTTAGTTCATATGATTCAACAGCTTTACAAAAATGTATTTTCTCATTGTTTGAAAGTGTTTGGAAAATGCAGGAATATATGTACAAGCATCATGTCTAAACAAAGACATTGGAGACGTTTTGTTGATTTCACAACAGAACAGACACCTTCCACTTTTTGTGTTGTAATAAATGTGCACTGATGTATTGGTTTGAGTGGCTGAAGGTCCTTTATTTCGTGCATATTCTTTGCAAACTTTTCTCATTTGACATGTAAAATTTATTCCTGTCAGCTGAAAAATAATAGATGGAAACTTTCCAATTTTGTTCAATTTAGCTGTCATCACACAATATCTCATCTGCTTCTAAATGACTTTCAGATCCCAGCTGGACTAAAACAAACAACCTTCTGAGCAAACTTTCATTGTATCAACATAGAAAAGAGAATGTTGCTACAGTTTAAATTAAGCAAAATTATGGATGAACCGACAATATGTTCACATAAAGACTCCTACTGAAGCTTATGTGTGGTTGAAACTGAGAGTGTTAACTTAGGGGCTAAATAAGCCTTGTTAGACCAAACTGTGACAAAGAAAAGGTCAAATTTTCAACATCTCTTGGGGCTAAAAAAAAGAAGTATTGTCAGCTTTACAAAGCATAAAAATGCAGTAAAAAAATGCATTATGTATGCTAAATAGCTCACTTACATTCCGAAGATGGTAGCTATGTATGTGTATAATGTCTTGATTAGCTGACAGGGGTTGCATTTACAAAATATTATCTGCCTTTAATGTTTTTGGGGTTTTTTAAACGTGATGGAAAAATCTGAAGCCAATCTGACTTTTTGACCATTTGATGCGGACAATTTCAACTTGTTGTGCAAGTGACTAAAGTAATAATAAAAACATAATTTTCATGTGAGTATCATCTTTGACCTGGACTCTGAATTCAATGTATCTCACTATGTGGGAGTTGAAAAGTAATGGAGGCTTCGGAGTGAGTCTGTTCCAGCTAAACCACAGCCGAGGGATTTCCTCCCGCTAACATTCTTACTGACTTCTGATCATTTCAATTAGACAAATGTTCACTGATTTCAAAACTTTGGTAGACAGCGCTTGTAATTCCAGTCTTCAGTGTGGCAGTACAGCGATTCCTTCTCAAGATCAAAACCTTGAGACTTCATTACACAGAAACTGGTGCACAATTCATGTCCATGTCCATAATTTAAGTCTGATATTTTCATGTTTATGTAAAGCATCTGGGACAGTCTGTGATTTTTGTCACTGCAGAGAAACAGTTCCATGCATTCATCTGTTTTATGTGAGATGGAACAATGAATCCACATCTGTTCATTGAATATTAATAAAAAATGAAAAGTTTATGTAATTGAATATGTCAGATAATAATAAAAAAAAGATTAAGACTGATCTTGTTTGACCGCATCTGTATATATGCATCTGTGAAAATTATTTCATTGCAACTTGCAGCTTTATAATTAACCTATTGTGACATTAACAAACTACTGTTTGGACTTGGAGGTGCTGGGGAAGGATTTATTGAAATTGCATGTCTGTATTTTGCATTCTGACACTGAAAAGTGCTTAATCTTTATATTTTGCTGGTACTTTAAAGTTTTCCAGCATGTTGGAAAAACACTAAGCTGAAACTGTGCACAACCAAAATCCAAACGATATGAGTCACTTATTATATAAAACATTTATATCTGAGTCATTTTTTACTTTTAGAATGAAAACTGTATTGTCAAATAGGGGCTGCGTTTGACCTTTAAAAATGTTGAGAACCAGATATGTAATCATTAAGGTCTAATAGGGTTTAAGCAAATTAAGATTCAGATCTCGTACAAAAGCCACTCTGAACACTGTAAAACCTTCTGTTTAAAGGTTTATCCTAAATATCTCTGATGCTGACAGCTCCAGTGTCGCTGTTCCTTGGAGAGCTGAAGAGGTGAAGAGGTTCAAATGGCCCCACTGCTGCTCTGGTCCCACCATTTTGACAGTGATGCATTGTAATGGTGATACTTTCTAGCCAATACCCCTTTTATCCCGTCTGTCCCCCAGCCGGCCATTTTTCATCAAAAACATCCCCTTGTTCTCTTTGTCTGCTTAAAAATTCACACTGTTCCTTTTGATCTCCAGCTTCGCTCTCAGCTCCATATTTTGATATCTCTTCAGAGATTCGCAACAAACTGTAATGGAATTTCTTTTTTTTATCATCACTCTACCAGGAGGTGATGCATGGCTCCAATTTTCTTGTAGTTGGAGCCACCTGATCAGCTGACTAACTGTTGGGTCGGGAAACGGTGCAGGACGGCCTTTAGACCCGAGGGAGGTAGAGAGAGAAACTACATGAGGAAGACGGTAAAAGAAAGAATTTAAGTCCAACTGGAATTTGAGCTGCAGTGTTTTGTCATGATGTCCTTCTCCTGACACGAATATAAAGCTGGAATATCTAAGCTTAACATCAATTCCAAGCTTGATGTGGAGCATGTGGAAAATTGTGTTTAGGTCCCTATATGTTCCACACTCTGTACTTTGCTCTTGCTTTGAAAGCAGTTCTGTCTCCCAAATGACATCTTTCAACCAAGTGTGAAAGAAAGTGACAGACCAGCAACTGGTAAACCAAGATCAAAACCAAAGTGGGCAAAGAGATCAATGGAAAATGTAGCAAAAAAGGCCAAATAAATGCTAAGATGGCCGCCTATGTCTACTGTGTTGACTCAAAGGGTAGCACCATGTAAAATCAACTTTTTTAGCTCTACAATATATTATAATGTTACTTAGAGTGATTCTTTCATGCATGTTTGAGAATCCTTTCTCCATGGCAACCATTAAGTTGTGAAAACGTCCTGGTGAACGTAGCCCCGCCTCCAAGGCGCAGCTCCACCTCAGACTAGCCGGCAGCAATTAGCAAAAACCTGGTGAAACTAGTTACGTCTCAGTGCAACGCTAGTAAAAACATTTTTAAATGATTAATAGAGGAGCCATGTTGTGATGACTTCCTGAAGGCGCAGCTCCAGAAAGAGCAGAAGTTTTAAAGAGACAGAGGCCCAATTTCAAGGCATTAAATTATGAAGTTAAATTGATTTCAAGTCTTATTTGACATATACAGCACTTCAGATAACATAGTTACTTGATTGTGCTATAGTCACTTCTATCTGTCATAAAAGACGAGAACCTTTTAAAGTCACTTCAAGCTGTTACTAAAGCAGTTCTCAAAAACAGAACACGGGAAAAGGAACACCTTTTACAAAGAAATGTTTTCATTTTATTTTAAAGCGGATTTGTCTTTCGTATCCCTTCCTTGCCTTCTCTTTGAAGCTTGCTTGATAATGTTGGTTTGACCACAGGATGTCTTTTCTGTACTTCAAAAGAGTGAGTCTTTCACCAGATAAGGAAAAGAGAGCCGTGGCACAACTAAACATCTGGAGGCTGTTTGTGGAAAAAAAAATAGAAATTGAAGATCATGGGAAAGCTAAACAGGAACTTTTTGTTTGCAGAGGGTCAGAAGAGTTATTGTTCATGAAATGAAGCCCCCACCGGAGAGAGAGTGAAGCCACGGAATGCCTTCACACACCAGATGTCTCAAGAATAATGTTCTGTTGAATTTCATACCTTTGCTTGAGGCAAACAAAGATCATTGAAGTTGAAGTTCTTTTAAACAGTGGCTGTTACTTCGGATAAAATCTGCCTGTGTTTAACAATCAATAGAGAAAGTTCAACCAAACAGCTCTTATTCAGGCTCCAATCCCTGAGTAAGTCGTAACCGTAACCATGTAACCGTTTGCGTCACAAGCTTATTCACATATGATTTTAATTGAATTCATTTAATGCAAACACAGCAATTGAGATAATGTGTTTTTTTAAACATTAGCAGAATATAGACAAAGACTTGGCACATTTGTAATGAAAACACAGCTAGTGACTGATCATAATACTGAACTGAAGAGTGTTTGCCAAGGGTTTCACTTTTCTAACAGACATGAAGATTTGTAGAATAAGTATAAAGCAACAGCTAAGCAGTTTCTGAAACACTTAGTGATGAAACAACTTATTAAATCTCTTTATGCTGGTTTCCCTTTAATTTGTCACCCATCTGTATGGCCATCTGGCCAACTGAAGTTCAGCTGGAAATGCTTCTCACTTCCAGCACCCTGCACCTCCTCCTCTTTCACATGCCTCTTTCAAGTTTTAATAAGATAACTTTCGCCAATTTCCCTGCTCACATTACTTATTTATTTCATTTTTTCCCCCCGTTTCTGTTTAATCTCCGCCGTCGGGACACTGGTTCAGTCTGTCGACGAGAGGCCGACTGAAGTAAGGAAAGAGGCAAACACAGAGAGGAGAGGGGCTCAGTGATCCCTGTCTGGTGCAATCGTCTGTGCTTTAATGAAGTCCAATCTGCGAACGCACGGTGGTCTCACACCCCGAGGAGATCATTGGCTCTCTGCGACACAGCAGAACCCATAATGAGGGAACAACTTCACTGAGGCTTTTGAACTGTCCCATAAAAGACAATTGAATAGCTTACCGCCTGTCATGTTTCTGGCTCGCCTGCCTGCTTTGTTTTTCTCCTCAGTACTCTCCTCTCATCAAGCTCCTCTGGTCCACC
>CAEGAF010051724.1:0-25049 GCA_903067075.1 Micropoecilia bifurca
TATATATTTATATATATATACATGTATATATATATATATATATATATATATATGTATATATATATACATCTATATATATATATGTATATATATACATACACTGCTCACAAAATTATAAGTATAAGTATAATTATCCAAAAGATAGAATAGAAATGTTATTTTCGAAATCTACCATGTAGAAAACGTTTGAAATAATGTGCCAATGTTATTAGATTATAAAAAGCTTCACTAAATAAATGATTACCTATGGAAGAGGATTAAGGACAGAAAAAAGTCAGAATTCTGACTTTAACTTAAAATAATAATAATAATAATGCTGGAGTTAGCTAAATGTTATGGGGCTCTAATCCTCTTCTATGGTTTACCACCACATGATACTTTTTCACACCTGAAGTATGTATGTTTTTTTGTCCAAGAAAACATAAAAACCTTTGTCACCTTCATGAGACTATCTGCTTTTAAGTTATAAGTCTCAACTGACTAAACTCTCAATTAAAGTCTCGTTTTTATACTCACTCCACACATTATTGTACATATTGTAGTTTGTGTGGCATCAAGGTCCTAATACAATCCTCCCAAAAATGTGTAGCTTTCTGTTTCTAGGTGAAACAGAAAGCTGACAGTGAAAACAACATTATATTATATAAATATTTCATTTACACTCAACATTGTAGATTACCAATGAAGGCATTAAATAGTGAATACATTATTCAGCAAAGCAAATATTTTGACAGGGCTGCTATTAACAAGAACCCAAAATACAAATCATGTTTATTCATTTCTACTTTGTACATCATCATTCTATCCACTCACTGTGTTTCTGTCTTCCTGGAGAATCTTCAATGTAAGAAATTGAGAAAATGTGTCCAAAACATGTAACATCAATGAGTGATAAATAAGATCTAAGTTTAAACTGTTAAGCCCCCCCCCCTCCCTGATTAATTCTTAGTGAACAAAATGTGAAAACATGGAAGGTTTGATTAAATCTAGAACCAGTCAAATTTGAAGGAATAAAGCTTTAATTTGTTCTCACTATAACTTGGACATCAAGTGAATCATAATTAAACTATTGAGAAGTTAAAAACTACAGATTGTTAATGCACTTCAACTCTATAAGAACATCAGACACATTTTTTAAAAATCAGAAATGTTTCATCAGCATATTGAGCTCATGTGATCCCTGCTCCAGACATCCTGACGATAAACATCGACCAGCAGTCAGGAAGACGGACACTGATGAGACGTGCTACAACTCAGAGGAGCACGAAGAACCATCATGGTCTGCAGTGACAATTTACCAACATCTGAAAGCATATTGGACTATATTATGAATTTGAGGCACCCCCTCGCAATTCTGACACTTAAGTTATTTGCAACACCCTGACTAACATTAGCTCATGTATATTTGACACTGTATTACAAGTTTTATAGTAGTTTAATACAAAAATCATCGTTAGCTCACCCTGCAACATCTGAGCCACCTGCTTTCCACCCACTGCAAGGTGAAGATCAGCTGTCCTTGACACAATCGCAGCTTTTCCTCCCACTGCACATTTTATTGAAGTCTCAGAAAAATCACAACCAGGCTATAAAAACAATAGCTCAGCTCTCTCTTCTTCTGTCTCAGAAAAACAACAACTCCTGTTAGGCCGCATAGTAACGAGACACAGTACATGGCGCCTAGAGGCGAGGCGCTACACCAACTGCCAGGAGGCATCACCCTGCTGCAGAGCCGAGCCACCGGTGGAAACGCGTTCACTCCAAATTAGAGCTGAGCTGAACTGGGCTGCTGCAGTAGAGCAGGTGGAAAAGGGTCAGTACTCTCTGCTATGCTACAGTTCCTTCCTCACAATGGAGCCTGTTGTCAATGTTCGAGCTAGTTAGCATGTCCCCCAAAGACTAAAGGTAACATTTTCCCATAACGGTAAGTTGTCTCCCTATAATTACAACATACACAAGACTGATGACGACACCAAGACCCTCCTCCTGTCTCTGATCTGTTGTCTGTGCATTTCAGCAGATGGCAGTAGGACTACAGGAAGTGGGGCAAAGGAGTTCCATGTTTTCACAGATTATCTGTTCCATCATATACTGTCACAACATAGTTGAAATTTTCAGGAATATATATATTAAACATTTATTTTTTGTTGTTTTAAATTACATATTGCAGCTTCAAAGGCTTAGTTAGATGTCTTGTAAATTTCAGCTTCAAATGAAGAACCTTATGTTTATTAGATGGTAAATAAACATTTACAAGTCAACATCGCCTTTATGAATAGTGATTAAAAAAATGTACTTGTAAAACTATCATGTGATGTTGAGAATTTGGATGCACTTTTATGCTGGTGCACTAGTGCAAGACTAGCCTTGAGCCTTGTGGACTAATAAGAAAACAAAGGTACCAGTCAAAAAATATAAAAATGTTTCAAAAATTTCACAACAGTGCTAATGAAACCGATGGACATCTGAAGATGCATGTTTAAATCCAGATGTTAACGTTCCTGGAATGTAGTAGCCCAAATAAAAGAAACTACTCTGCAATTTTCCTAAAGGGAGTTTACGATAGGCCCTATTTAAGCTCCTAATGGCTGTAATGGCTTTCATTGAAAGCAAGTTCACATCCATTTACACAATCTATTCATCAACTATGGTCCAAGTCACACCAGAGATATTTACCCAGAAAGTGAGGTAAGAACTATTCATAACTAGCTCATTTGTACTCGCTGGGTTTATTCTGGATTTGGAGAGAAAAACACAACTGCCACCGAGCTTCCATACACATTCCTCCCACTCTGTCAAGAATGGCTCAAGAAAATTCTTTCCAGTCCAGCAACTAAACCGACAAAAATAACAAACATGAGCAACAAGAGCAGCCAGGTGACAGAAGTCCGGCCATATTGTAGTCTATTCAGGACTGTTTGACATTAGATTGCAATAAAGATGAGATGACAGCATGGAGTGAATCCAATATATTAAAGGTTTAGGTTCCCCATGTTCTTTGCTTTTACAGTCACTGTTAAGGAGAAAGATATCAACCGCTGTAAGTTTTGTGTGGCTGTCCATGTGCAGACATAGAAGTCAACATGAAAATATAGTTTGCAATGCAAAGTATTTGGACATAGTTTGCCAATTGTATATTGTTTTAAAGTAAAATATCTGAATTCATTTCACCCAATTATCTTCAAACAGTCGTTGTGGATGGTGATGCTGTGGACAGAAAAGATCTCTGGTAGCAGTCTGTCTTGCAATGTATTTGAAGAAGCCTCAGACTAAAGACTGTTACTATATTACGGTTCCATGCTAACAGCTCAATATCCAGGCAGCAGAGATGGCATTCCATAGTAACATGTCCTGGATGAACCAAAACCATCAGTTTTAAGCAGCTCTGCTAATCCACCTCCTTTGCTGTTGCTGCTAATCTTTAATTTTCTTTCGATCCTGCTAATCAGCTGCTCTTGGTGGTAAAAACAATATCTTGTTGCCATGGTTGCGAATCATAATTGTCCAAAAGTAAAGAAGTAAGAGCAAAAATCTTTGAAACTGCAAAGCTTCCAACACCAGAAAAAACAGGCAAAAAATATATATAGACAAAATTCCACAAGAAAAACCAAACCAGAGCTAACATTACAGAGCTGCAACTATGAGCACTAGAAAATTACATTCTGTCACCAACTTTTCTGTCCTTGTTGAAGGACAGCATATCCAAAGCTGCCACCTTTGCAATTAGGCCGAGAAGTTTTCTCCCACTGAGCTCAAATTTGGTATATATATGGCCATGTAGATCTGATATAGATCAAACCGAGCATCAGAATGGAGGTGATTTAAGTGACTTTGAATGTGGCATGACAATTGGTGCCAGATGGGCTGATCTGAGTATTTCAAAAACTGCTGATCTACTGGGATTTTCACACATAACCATCTCTAGGGTTTACAGAGAGAAAGGCCTGAAAAACAGAAAATATCCAGTAAGCGGCAATTCTGTGGGCACAAATGTCAAAGGTCAGAGGAAAATGGGCAGACTGGTTCGAGCTGATGTATCAGCAACAGCAACACAAACAACCACTCGCCCCAAATGAGGTATGCAGTGTGCATTTCTGAACTCACAACATGTCGAACCTTGAGGCGGATGGGCTACTGCAGCAGAAGACCACACCAGGTGCCACTGCTGTCAGCTAAAAACAGGAAACCAAGGCCACAATTTGCACAGGATCATCAAAATTAGACGATAGAAGACAGGAAATAACGTTGCCTGGTCTAAGGAGCCTTGATTTCTGCTATGATATCCAGATAATAGGGTCAGAAGCAACATGAAAGCATGGATCCATCCTGCCTTGTATCAGTGGTTCAAGCTATATAAAATATAACAGACTAATCTGTAGATTGTAGGCTTAGTAAATTGTTTCCTTTGCCTCTTTGTGTACTCGTATTGTTCAGAGAGAAGATAAACTGTTTGATGTGAGAGTTTGCTTCTCTCTGGAAAGACTGTTGGTCATTCTGAAATTAGTTTAAGCTCACCGATTTCTTTGATGTGGTTAAATAATATGTTATACATGTTTAAAGTAATGTTTCATGCATAGTTGTATATTGTTTTTAACCACTGAATGTAGAATGCTTATTTCATGGTGCTTTTCTGTATTTTTATTGTAGGATCCATTTAAAAAGCTCACTACTGTTGTTTATTTCTGGTATAAAGGCTTTATTTTGTTGTTGTCAATTTGGGGGAACTTTAAAAAAATAAGAAAGCAGTTTGAATTACACTGAGTTCCAAATTATTATACAAGTGATATTTTCCCAGATTTTCCTAAATGGTCAATGCAAATGATGGTCAGTATAATTTTCAAGCCATGAACTATTTATATATTACAGTATAAATCAAATTTTTCAGGACAAACCTCCCAGTGAGAACAATATTTTTTTTTTTCAAAAATAAAAAACTCAAAATGCACTGTTCCAAAATATTAGGCACAGCAGATTTTCTAAACATTTTATGGATTATAAAGAATTGCAAATGGTAATTCTTTGAATGTGCAGCATTAAGTGGTCACATGTACTAAAATCAAAAGCTATTTCAATGTAAAACATCTTAACAGATCGAGTTTCATGATAACATAGGACTCCTTTGATATCATTTGCACATTTTTTGCATCCATTGAACTTGTGAGTTTGTGGATAGTTTCTGCTTTAATTTCTTTGGAGGATATTAGAATACCTTCCCAGAACGACTGTTTTGATATGAACTACATCTTGATATGAACCCTTAGATCTTCTGCTTGAGGAAACTCCAAAGGTTCTCAGTAGGGTTGAGGTCAGAGGAGGATGGTCACCGCATCATGGGTTTCTCCACTTTTATGCCCATAAAAGGGCCACACAGGAATTCCTTGCAGCATTCCTGTGTCATGCTGCAAGGAATAACACAGTGGTATTCCTTGCAGCATGCATTGTCATTGTTATGATGTGGGGGGATGACGGTGATGAGAGAGAATGCTGACGACCCAGGTAGAGATGAAAAAAATGATGATTTAATGATGGCGATGAGCTCTACAGTCAAAGTACAGACGGCACAGTTGAACTGAAGGCTAAGGTTCACGCTGGTAGCAACTGACTATAAACAGACTGAAACGTGAGCAAAGCTGGCTCAGGACTTACCAGTACGACTGAGATAACTGACATGCGAAATAGACTAATGACAGCTACGACAGACGGTGCAAACGACGAGGATCTGACGAAGGACAGAGACAACAGGTGGGGTTAAATACACAGGGAAGGTAATCAGGGAACTAGACACAGCTGGGAACAACATACATACACACACATATATATACACAAACATTACGAGCTCAATGCATCATTCCTGCAAGGATCACAACTGATTGTGGTCAATGATTGCAGTAAAATTCTTCAATAGGTCAGACTGGCTCAATGGTCATATCCAGTTTAAAATCTACTAAATCTCTGACTTCAGAGTTTGTGTCACACTAAAACTGCTCTTAATTTAGTGTTGGTGCTTTAGTCACTCCAGGGCATCTAAACTGTGACATTTCTGGGGTCTGTTTGTCGGTTTAGGTAACAGTTGTGTGTTTCTTGCACTGCATAAGGTTCTCGTGGTAACAAGCTTTTTAGCACAGAATGCACAGAGCCTGGTATGGGTTAGTAACAGAAGTGAGCCAGTAGAATGTTGTCCAGCCAATGGGTGACAAATTTGCACAAATTTGACTGAGGTAAAAAACCTAGCTAGTTATCTAGTTAGCAAGGCTATATTAGGAGCTAGTTACTGGTAACCTCAACCACCACAAGTCACAGAATGCATCAAAGATGTCTACTTGTGACTCAGATTTTTGCCAGAAATGTCCGGCTCAAGATAAAAATAACAAAAACATAACATAAGGTTAATTAAGGTTAAATTTTATAGTCCTTCCACCATAAAATTTAAGACCTGCGAATAAAGTATTTAACACTTAAGTTTTTTAATTAACTTAAGACATGTTAAGGTCTTAATTTTACATAGATTATGTCAAGTTTTTAAGGATGTGCAAATAGCCCGCATTAAAATACAATAAAATTGTGTTTGTCATGAGACAAAATGCAAGATTCAAGGAGTACTTTCACAAGGCACAGTGCCTGCTTCAGCATCAAACGAAGCGATCCAATTGTAAAAACAGAACCATCAATTAATTAGGTGGTTTATTTTCTAGGTTTTAAAGGAAGAGTGACTTGTTGGCTTCTTCTGCTCTGATCCAAATGGTTTCTCCTTGACTATCACATTCAGCACATGCAGGCCAAAGAAACATCTCTTCCCACTATCACTATCTGATAAAGAATGTATGGAGAATCTTTGCTAGGGACTGGGGAGTTCTGCATAACAAGATTAAACAACAGGAAACACGCTGCCTGTTCATTGATGGGCTGCTGTGACTTCACCCTTTAACCAGAAATTAAAATTAATCCCTTTGCAGAGTCTCTAAATTGTTTTTTTTTTTTTTTGATGTAACAAAATGTGAATTTCTTTTCCAGCTGCTTTCCATTTTTGTTTGAGTGCACCATAATTATTCTGAGCCCTGCATAATTTGGTAAACACTTCTTTCACAAAAACACACACATAATAGCACTGGAGCTGTTAAGGCTTTGGGTTTGGCTTCCAACACCTTTTACCGCTAACGCCGCCTCCATAGTGAGTTGGCAGCTGGTTCTACTCAGCTGTGCATCCCAGAGACTCTGAATCAAGGGGAATGCATGGGAGGTGGTTAGGCTACGAACTTTTTGTACAACAGACAAAACAAGAGTTTTATAGTGATGGCTAAAGCTCTTCTGCACAACACATGCCATTATCACTGACCTTTATTTGACCATTTTCTGTTGTGACTCAGAGCTGCGTGTGGATTTCTCTTTACTGATATTTTTGGCATTGAAAACAAAGATTTATTTGGTCCCATGGAACTCATAGCCCGGATAAAAGTTTTAAATTTCAGTAAAATTGTGGAAACATTAAACTCTGTACAATACATGCTGCACCACAAACAAGTTTCTAGTCCTGGGTTTGACTAACAGAATGTGTGAGTTACTAGCAGTTTCCCTTGTGAAGACTCACATTGTAAAGCTGCACAAATATAACAAGTCATGTGCAATCAGTCTTAACCATTTTAACAAACAGTCATGGACCACCTAACTTGAAATTGCCCCACAAATTACATAACATCTTAATATATCGAACCTGAAATGAAAATACTAGTCTCTTAACACACTTTTGTCATGAATAATTCTACTCAAGGCATTTTGAGTGACTGTGGTCTCTAAATGCCAGTCACTCAATACCTGTGAATGCATTTTTTTTATTTTTTTTAAAAAATGGTATTGAATTAAATTACAGATTCTACCTTTACTTCATAATAGATTGACTACCATAGGTATGATTTAAAATAAACATCTGTTCAGGGTTTCCCCCAGAAAACTTGCTAAGCCCGATGGTCAAATTCCACCGGGTCCCCTTGTTTTTTGTCCATCCATCCATCCATCCATCCATCCATCCATCCATCCATCCATCCATCCATCCATCCATCCATCCATCCATCCATCTTCTTCCATTTTTTTGCTGGTGCCTCTCCAGCTAACGTTCCGGGTGAGAGGCAGGGTCACCCTGGACAGGTCACCTGCCTGTCGCAGCCTTGTTTTTTGTATTAAATGTTAAGTTCACAAGAAATGTAAACATATTACTGAATAATTATGTTACTGGAAGACACGCAACATAATCTTAAAGGGATCTCAAATTAGTTGAACAGGTTCACCTAATATGTTGTAATTTTCCAATAACTATAAAATTACTGTTTGTGGTATGTAAAAACACATAATAACTTTGATTATTTTATAACTTTTGTTATATTTTTCAAACTTGGAGGTCATACATTTTTCACCTATGCAATGCATGCTGGGTTGATGATGTAGTTTGGACCATTCTGTAATGGAATGTGCAGGGTAAATACAGAAAGGCTAACTTTACCCAAATTGTTGTTTATCACATTTGACTGGTGTAAATTGAGACGATACCATAACGTGTCACTGTAAGCTGTAATTAAAAAAAAAATAATAGTGAGGTGAGTGCATCCCATAAGAAAAAAGAAGAAGAGCACAGTGGGAAAGAGCTGAAAAACCTCTGAAAGACCTACACTTGTGTTCTCAACATTTCCGTTCAGAGGATTTTAAGATATTTGTACGAGCAAAATTGATGAAGAAGCTAACAGTTGGTGGTAACCCTAGCAAACTAAAACAAAATGCCGTGCCAACAGTTTTTATCCACAAAGCGTCTAAACCCTGCCATTGGCTAAAAAGTGAAAAACACTGGAAGAAACATCAGAGACAGGCAATGCTGGAAGCTCTTTTAAATGATAATAAGGCTACTGGTTCCGAATGTGAAACCACGGACAAAAGGCCGGACCCTAAACAGGTGATACCAGACCAAACACTGTTCCTGACACAGAGCATGTGAACTACTTACTGGATCACACAGATTGACCAGAGGTATGTGTCATTCATTTTTTCATTTATAAAACTGAAGGTGGCAACAGCAGCACAAACACCAGCTTCTGCAGTTAACTCTTTCCTCTTTCCTCTGTTTTGATTTTCCTCATCTTCCTTCCAATCAGTTTCAACAAGTTACAATTTAAATTGGAAAAGCTCAACATTACTCATCACTGTTTGGCTGGACAGACCTAGCGCAATCAGACCCAGCATACATCAGAATGGATTGCAGCTGAACAACATGGTGATGTCCGTGTGTCAGTATTGTATTTAAATTTGTAGAAATCAAACAGCCTACAGTTGACTGTATTGTTTTTACATTTAAAATAAATACTTCTCAAATAAAGTCTATTATTACAATTAATTGTGGATCCCTTTAAAAACAACAAATGGAAAACATAGCAAAATAAACACCAGTAATTTGTTCCTCTGTTAAATCCCAATTAGGTAATGAGCCAGTGGATCCAAAAACACTATAATGCTGATCACATAAAACTGGCCAAAGGCATAAATGAACTAACAGCTGCTTATGGCCCTAGACCCAGGAGACCAGTAAAGCCTGGTGCCCCTCTTATAATACTCTGGGGAAATCCCTAACTATTTATTTTCGTAACCATACAATATTTTTTGCGCAATTCAAATTTGTGTATTCGCTGATGCAAAGATAAAGTGCTTTCATTTTATAAATAATCCATGGAAAAAAGAAAATGTTTTCAACGTATGTTTGGTGTGACATTGGTCAGGTCACTCCTGGGAAGGTTCCCCACTGTTACACGTTTCCTCAATTAGTAGATAATGGTTCTCAGTGTGGCTTACTGGAGTCCTAAAATTAGAGTTAGGGGTTAGAGTCATCACTAAAACTAACCCATCACACAAGAAGGTTTCATTTTTCAGCACGACCTGGCACCTGCTCACAGTGCCAAAACCACTGGTAAGTGGTTTACTGACCACTGGTAAATGGTTTACTGTGCTCAATTGGCCTGCCAACTCTCCTGACCTGAACCCAATAGAGAATCTGTGGGATATTGTGAAGAGCAAGTTGAGAGACGCAAGACCAAACACTCTGGATGAGCTTAAGGCTCATCGAAGCTTCCTGGGCTCCATAACAGCTCAGCAGAGCCACAGGCTGATTGTCTCCATGCCACATTGAAGCAGTCATTTCTGCAAAAGGATGCCTGACCAAGTATTGAGTGAATAACTGAACATAATTAGTCGAAGGTTGACTTTTTTGGTATAAAAACACTTTTCTTTTATTGGTCGGATGAAATATGCTAATTTTTTGAGATAGGAATTTTGGGTTTTCATGAGCTGTATGCCAAAATCATCAGTAATAAAACAATAAAAGACCTGAAATATATCAGTTCGGATGCAATGAATCTGAAATATATGACAGTTTAATTTTCATCATTACATTATGGAAAATAATGAACTTTATCACAATATGCTAATTTTTGGAGAAGGACCTGTACAATACTTTCAATTATGTGAAAAAAATGTAGTTTTTAATAGAAACTAAAGATACATGGTGTCAAAAGACTTCTTCTTCAAGCTGCCATTTACTAATATTTCTAGTGGGTGATTGAAAACAAGGGGTAAGCTCTGTGAATCCATGAATCTTTTCATAAATTCCTGCTCACTGATGAAAGAGAAAGAATCACACAGCATGATAATGCCTCCACCTTGCTTTGCATGGAAATAGACTGTTTAGGGGAATTGTTTCCTGACCCCACAGTGATTTCTATGTAGATAAAACAACTTTGGTCCCACTTAAACAAAGTGCCCAATTCCACATGTTCATTGTGTCTTTTACATGCTATGTGCAAATTTGTTTAATATGAGGACTTCCTATACTACTCTTAAGAAGAAGACAGAGTTATGGAGAGTTTGCAGAAATGTAAAATAAATAAACAAATAAATCCGTACTTTGAAGTTATACACCAAATTGCTTCATTAATTTCTATATATTTTTCACTTGTTCAGCAATTTTCAGCCTTGTGTTGTTTTTT
Organism: Micropoecilia bifurca; assembly: GCA_903067075.1. Classification (NCBI taxonomy): domain Eukaryota; kingdom Metazoa; phylum Chordata; class Actinopteri; order Cyprinodontiformes; family Poeciliidae; genus Micropoecilia; species Micropoecilia bifurca. Next base: position 11,016 of record CAEGAF010051724.1, read on the forward strand.
TATCGTAACATAGACTGAGAAATCTGATGTGGGAAATCAACACATTTCATGAGTCGTTGTGAGAGACACATTGTAACATCTGCTCTTAACTGGGGGGATTTAAACTGAAGTAGGAGGAGCTGTAAAAATGAAAGGGTCTTTATGCCACTCCTGCTTTGATTAAGATAATTAGCACTCATTACCTGCTCCTAAAATAAATCCTAAAATCACAGCAAAATCTGATTTGGTAAATTGAGAGTTCAACATCTGGAGCTTTTCATTCTGGTTTCACATGGATCATAATTTTATAATGACTCACTTAGACAAAAAGAACTTAAGAAAAGCTTTTTGGGTCCTATGTTGAATTTCAAATGGCCTCAAGTTAGTCAAGCTTCCAACCATGATTTTTGTCTCCGAGTCACCATAATTGCAGCCACTGCAGCCAGGAGGTCCAGCTTTAGACCTTCCATTCATAAAGTTCTCATGCCTTTGTGTGGCACATTGGGTTTATTAAATCGCAAAATCTAACCCTCTGTCACTTCCCAACTCAAACACGCTATCTTTAGCTGCTGCTTCCTGCTTTCCTTTACAGGCTACAGCTCATCAACCTGCAATTATTTCCTCTTTCACTCTGGCTCCAGGGTGTCCTCAAACCTCTTGGACCAAATACAGTCGAATTAAAGGCTAAAAGAGAAAACTGTGGTACAGAAAAGGCCAAGGCTCAAGTTGTAGGGTTTCCACAATCACACTAAATAAATAACTTTCGATTACTGAAGTGTCAGCTCTACGTTAGGGTGTGGGAGATTTTTCTAATCAGCAGCAGTAACTAATGTAACTACCAGTATTTTTACTGAGCAAGATAAACCATAATCAAGCCAAAACATGCTGGCTAAATCTCTGCTGATCCATCATTTAACTTAAATCCTTTCAGAGATGCACTGCTAACATCTTTGCACCAGACATAACAGTGTGTACAAAGGTGGTGTTCAGTCAAAATGACAAAGTCCTCAACATGTGAAGAAGGAAAAGTAAATGAGGTAATTTAAATTTTAAATATTTCAAAAGATAGTTATTGGTTACACTGAGATCACCTGAATATACTGAAGGACCAGGCTGTTCCATTAAGGAACTTAGTCCATGCCAGAACATGACAATGCTGGAAGTCACTGGGTTCAAGTTTTATGCTTTATATTAAGTTAAGATAAAAAGCACACTTATACTACACTTGTACTTATAAGACCACCATGATTTTACAATCTGACATGACAAATTTCAGAATTTGAAGTTGTTCACATATGAGACTGCCTGCAGTATCCCATGTGACGGCCATGATTTCAAGACAAAATCATGATATAATATAAGCCACATTCAAAGAGTGGTGAGAAAGTCACAACAGGCAAAGAAAGTCACAAGTATGACCACAAAAGGACTATATACCTTTTTTTTTTTTTTTTTTTTAGAAAAAGTGTAAAAACACTAGAAAAAGGCCTTTATGTTTAAATGAAAACATTATGCTAAGGTAGAAAGCAGCTAGATGGTCATGATTAGTCATTTGCTACACATGGAAAAGATGTTTGATGAATATTTTAAATGTAATGGAAAAAACAGAGGCTGGGCATCTTGCAACACAAGTTCAATCATCATTAGGGTCCATTAAAGTGTCTGAAGGAATATTATGTCACGTCTGTAGTAAAACTGCAGCATGTTCAGCTGTTTGGAGGAGCAAAACAATGGTTAGAGCAGTGGACCCTTCCCAGGAATACCACCCAGCCCAACCCACACCAGGAGATGAAGGCTTGGAGATTCCACATCGCCCCGTGTCAGAGAAACATTCTGCACGGTTCATCTCCGGCCCCAATTACATGTTTATGTGCACTGACTGCATTTTGCCATGCAAAGGAAGCTCTAACCCAAAAACGGTATGTGAAACTAAGTATCCGTTTACATTAAACCTCACGATAGACAGATATAGATGCAGAGGTCATACCAAGAACAGATTTAAAATAAATAAATAAATGCCTGGGGGAAATAAAACCTGCTGATGCCACACTGTGGTCACAGCCACTTTCATGGTGAGAAGTACTGCCGTATCTGCAGCTGAGAAATGTCGACTCCTCTCCCCAGTCTACTCTGTTATTTCATTCAGAGAGTTTACCAAGGATGCCCTACAGCTCAGTAAGTGTTCATCTGAGGCTGCCAGATTAGGAGATTAAATGATGCAGTTAAGAAGAGGAAAAGGCTTTGAAAAGTAGATTTGGGCCAGTTTTGGTTTTTACACAATACAGATGACCAATAACCCATCTTTATAGGAATTTCAAAGAAAATAATATGACAAGGCACACATTAGTAACAAAAAAGTTTGATATGATAAACTCAGCAGAAAAAAAGAAATAACAGAATAGTCAAACTAATTGTGAGGAAAGTAAAACAAAATTGTACAAATGCAAGACGAATTTCAAATCTATTTCATAGCTATCATCATACTGAGAAAGATGAGGCTTTGTGATGTTGCAATGTTTAAACAAAATCTTAAAATTATTTCACTTAAAAATGGAGGTGATTTTTAGAAAACGATTTGTGAATTAAAACTTAACCAAAGGATTAGATCGCTAGTATCATAATTTAACTCTTCATCCCCCTTTAGGAAAAGCGAATTTTATTATAATAAAACTTAAAGATTGTATAATACTCATTTTTGAAAAGCTTTCTAAAAATGAATGAAGTTGCAATTAAAAAATGTGTAGCGTTTCAAAATCTCAGTCACAAAGCACCTAGGAATTGATATTTATTTTGAATTTCTAATGCAGAAAGTCATTACAGGAAAAACTTTGTACATAATTCTAAAATTAATATCTTCATTTTTTGTGGGAATGGAATAAAAAGGTATTTGGTTCTTATTTTCTTTAGAGATATCATGATTTTTAAACAAATGTTTACTTTTCCAGGGAGTGGAATAAAATTGATGTCAGTGTTCCTTATGAATTTCTTGTAACATTTTTGGTCTACAAGTCACAACATTCATGGTTTCTTTGAAGAAGGACATTCTAATTCAATTAGTCCTTTTATTTTTCACAATATAGCATCAGACCTTTGTTTCTATATGTTTGTTCTTTACTTGATCTTTATTAGCACATTAGCTCCACCTTATATCAAACTAACTTTTAACCACATAAAATACATTTTTTTCCCTTTTGAGTCCAATGGCAGGGAAAATTTTCTTTAAAATTGTTAAATTGAACATTAGCACATTTTAATGTGTATTTTTTTGCCATTTAGGACCATAAGAATACAGAGCAAATTGTGCCCATCACAGAAGAGAAAAAAAAGTAGTTTTCAAATGTAAGGTATTTAAATAATTTTTGTTTCACTCTACTGAGCATGTGTGATTCATCGAATTTTGCTCTTTATTGAACAAGTCAGAACAAAATTTGGATAGTCAAATATCTCCAGCAATAACTTGGGAACGCAAAAATACCTATGGTGCATATTTAAAATTGATTTTGTTGTTTCTTGTTATTGTAGTTGTACTTTTTAGCAGTACAAACAGTGACCAGTCCAGCCATTTTGGATGTCAAGGTTACGACAGAGGGGTGTACTGTCGCAACTGTCAAATATTTGCATCCTTGTAACCAGCGCACTCAAACCCTTATGTGCACTTTGACTGAGTCCATATGCTACACTGCACTGTAGAGTGCAGGGTGAGTATTGGGACTGGGACATAGTGACATTCGGGACATTCCTGACAGGAAATTGAGACACAGAAAATACAGAGGAGTCAATTCAGTTTTATCATCTGATCTGATTCTTAAAGCCATAAACAAACTTCAGTTTGAAGCAGCTTACTGCATCGACACCACAGATGTACACAGATCTTAAAATTATTTATCAAAAATTCTGCTTCTTAAATTTATATTTTTTGTTCTTTTATTATATGCTAAAGATCTAATTTCATCTAAAGAGATATTCAGAAGCGTCAGTGAGCTACACTTCTATTTGTCATCAGGATGAAGTGGAAAAGCATCTGACAAAACCTCACTTCTGCCTCCTAGTGTCTGAACATTGTCTGAACAACTGTTCTTCTCTGCATCCCTCTGAAAAGCCTAGGACTCGCACCTTTTGATGCTAAATTCAAGCCTGTATATAGATAATTCGATTGTCTCTACAAGCACAACAAGAAAGATCAATTTTTGAAATTACAGGTCAAAATATGTGATTAAAGCAAAGCTGGAAAACATAGTATGTGGGGAAAAGATGTTTACTGTGGGTTTTATCCTGCAGTGTCTTCAGACAAGAAGAAAACAGTGTCAGACTCTCACAGCCTTTAATTTTCCAGAAACACATCCTGAGACAGACCACTTGGTCAATACGGGCCTGGTTTTACACAAAAAAACAAAACTGTTTGTGCATTTAGAAGGGGAAAAAAACACTAAACCTGGAATTCTACGTTAGTCAAACATGAAAATAGAGGGAATTAATGAAACCAAGATCTGATGTGGACAACTAGTCAAATGAGACTGAAAGCCAGATGAACAGTAGCAGAGATCAAGTCATCCAGAGGGAGAATCTTCCCTGCACTACTCTAAGCAGGCAGAGGAAGGAGGGAGGGAAGATGGAAGAGAGGAAGAACCGTCACTCTGAAGTGACAGGCCTCGGGACATGGCACCCATCATTAAAAATGACATCAGAGCAGGGAGGGTCTTCAGTGTGAGGTAGATGATTCCATGATGCCAGAGAACAGCTCAGTATAAAAACCTTGAGCCCAGCATGTTGGGAAGCAGCAGCTGCCACTCACACTGGCAGACCCACTCTACGTCTAAGGATATACAAGTACTGTGCTGGGACAGCAGCCTCCTGACACCCCTACCCCCCACCCAACTACTTGTTTCTTTGGAGCGTAAACCTTCACGGTAAGTTGGTCTTGATTTCGGGTCTTTGCATGAAGGTGAGGGAGACTCCCAGTTGCTGGCTGGCTCTGAACCCAGGGAGGGCTCATGGTTGGAAGTAGAGTAAGTTTGATGAAGCATTTGTTTGAATTTACAGAAGTAGAAGCATTACTGTGCAATGCTTGCTGACATATGTGCTCAGCATCCGCCAGAAGGCAGCATTAACATTTTCAGAGTTCAAACAGAGTCACATTTTTGAGGGTTGACTGGTTTATGAAATACCTGATGCTGCCATTGTTTGGGGAACATCTTTAACACTGCTGTTACAAGTTTTTATTCCATTTATGCTGGTTGACATAAAACATGAAAAATGCAGCAGAAATCAACACACCTCTAATTTGTTTACTTTCTCTCCTGTTTGTATGTTCAGGTTTAGCTTCACAAGATGGACTTGAGGGTAACAAGCCTCCTTTTTGTCCTCCTGGCCTTGGCCGAGGGAACCCCTGAGAGATACTATGCACCAAAAGTGACAAAGGTCCCCTACCCCGTGAAGAGCCACTGTGAGTCACTTCAAGTCTTGCACTTTTTATTTGCTCTTGTAGAGGTTTATCACACTGTAGCACTGAAAATGGCTGTTGGATGAATGATATTGCTATGGTATTGCTACAATCAATAAATCAATAAGTCTGTTGCAAAAGAAAGGTTCATAGATGAGTCATTTCAGGTCAAGCTTAGTGGACAATGCAAGTAAGTCTGAGTTGGTTTCAGGCTCCGTCTGCTCCATGCTGGGTCTGGCAAATCCAATCAAGTAGAACCATTAAGAAAAGAAAAGTTAGGAATGACAAACTTGTGCGCAAGTAGTTCTAAAAATGTCTTCAGAAAGTTCACTAAAGAACTTAAGCTTCTTCTCTCCACTAAAAACGTGGAAGACCAAAGCTCAAGTAGTCCACTAGGTCTTTATGAAAGCACTTTATGGCTGGACTAATCAGTGCAGCTACATTAATGCGAGTTAAACTGTAAAGTGTAATTCAAACTCTAACTTCTTAAACTCTTCTAAATTTTCTAAATAACCCAACCAAACCCAGTAAAAACACTTCTCATCCATAGAAGTTCTCAGCAAGCTGTAAAATCAAATCATTATCCCCCTTAATGCCATCATCCCTAGCACCATTAGCTTTCAGTAAAACACCTTCTATTCACACCAAGTCAAACTGTTGGCTCCTACATGTCTGTGCCACCCTACCTTATTAAAGCCCACTTTGCAGATCAACCCAGCTCCTGTGCTACATGTGCTAGATGGGGTAAGGATGTTAGAGAGCTTTTGTGCTAAGAATAAAAAGACTAACAAGGGAGCTGTCATTTTTGGTAAAGCAATAAAATAAAGAACAAAAGAACAAAGCATCAGTCGCTATGACGCAACTGCTTGTTAGATGTCTAATAATATATTTTATCACTCAAGTTAATGATTCAAACGTTGTGTTCAGCACTTACAGAGCTGTTGATGTGGTTTGACTGTAAGTCTCTAGATGAACATAACTGCAAATAAAGCAAGAGGGCTTGAACTAGAAAAATCTACAAAACAGATGCAGCCCTGCTCCACCCAAAGGCCTCATGGTCTCCAAATCCCACCACAAGCTGAAAGAAATGATCTCATAAGTTGAGTCTAATAAATGTTTCATCTTGTTTTAAATCAGAATAGTTGTAACTATGGCAGATCAGCTGAGACATAAAGGCCTGACACAAAGTACACAGGAGAGTAGTCATTGTTCCCAAGTCAGTAAAGTTCCAAGTCCAGGTCAGCCACTGGGGCCAGTATCATCACCTTCAGTTTGTGGTATTGCTGCCTGCCAAGAGCTCAGATTCTGGCATAAACATCTTCTGAGAGGATTCAGGCAACAGTTGTCATGTGGCTGGAAAATGACAGCTCTGTCAGAGTGATTTCTTCACTAAACACTGTTTCAAAAGACTCTTTAATACAATGGCAAACACTTTTCTGCCAATTCTGATTTATTGATAAACAGAATATTTTAGCAGTTTTCAGAAACCAGACTGTTACCTATCCAAATCTTAAAGCTTATTGGTATAGTAGTTTTAAAGTCAGAGTATGGCATCAACTTTTTAATTCAACAAACATTTAATTCCTTTCTAACTATATATATATTAAAGAGGTAAAATATTTTATTTTAATTGAAATGAACCAATGTTGCACATGATTATTGGATACTTTTTATCTTTGGCTCCCAAGATCTTACTTGTTGGGAAATTGAGCTCATATATTTAAACAAAAAATAGAATGAGAATAAGATCTGTCACATTATGATTTTCAGTTTTATGGTAAACAATTTAGAGGACAATAATAGGTGTGTGAGCTTAGTGCATGTACCTGCGACTCCTGGTGAGAACTGTAAGCAAGTGATGCTGGTGATGAGGAAAAGTAGCTATTTTTTCAGTGAGGAAAATGAAAGAGTGCAGTGCAAGTACATGGAGGTGCAATAGACAAGAACATGTGAGCTGGTTGGTGTGTACGTATCAGCTTTCCTATGAAGGTTGTGGGTAAGGGAAAAAACATAGCCATCATCACCACCAACTCTATAATCATAGGGAGTGGTGTTTTGCTCAAGATGTGCCGTAGTTAGTATTTTACATCTTTCACAAAAAGTCAAAGGTTTCGACATATGAAAACTCCTGCAAAATATATCTGCATTTGACCTAATTAATTCCTTGGATAAAGTGGTTGGTGATGCTTTGTTATTACCATTTTTATTTTGTGCAACGAAATATTGCACAAAATATTCAGAGGATTAAAAACAAAACAGGAAGGTCTGGTGTACCACCAGACTAATGCTTTGTTGTTTTTCTTCTATTCTTTAGCTGTTGCAGGACCACAAGGTCCTCCAGGACCCCCAGGTGAGCCAGGACCAATGGGACCATCTGGACCTCCTGGAGAGAGGGGTGTTGGACACACAGGACCTCGGGGCCCACCAGGACCACCTGGACCCCATGGCCTCTCTCAGGCTGGCAAACCTGGTACCCCAGGTGCTCCTGGAAAGCCCGGAATCCCTGGTGCGCCTGGTGAAAGAGGATTAAATGGTGCAACAGGACCAATGGGACCAAGAGGTGCCCCCGGTACACCTGGAACCCCTGGACCTGCTGGACTTTCAGCTGTTGGAAAATCTGGACCAGCAGGGCTTCCGGGTCCAATGGGTCACAGAGGAGAACCTGGTTTGAAGGGGCACCCTGGTATCCCTGGTCTTCCTGGTCCAAAAGGAGAGAGAGGCATTGGTGTTCCTGGGGTCCAGGGTCCACCAGGTGGAACTGGGCCAATGGGCCCATCTGGCATGCCTGGCAAACCTGGAGTTGGCAAGCCTGGTTCCCCTGGCTATCCAGGAGAACCTGGTAAGGCTGGAATGCCAGGAAGGGATGGTGCCCCTGGGCCAATGGGTTTGCCAGGTCATAAGGGCCACACTGGACCTCCAGGTGTAGGAGCACCAGGAAAACCAGGCCAGAATGGTACCCCAGGTACACCCGGACCTATGGGACCCAAAGGTCCACAGGGACCTGCTGGTCAACCAGGCTCCCCTGGCATGCCAGGTGTTGGTAAAACTGGTGAACCCGGAATACCAGGATCCAGAGGAGCTCCAGGAAGTCCAGGAACCACTGGTCAGAAAGGAGAACCAGGCCCAACTGGATTTACTGGTCAACCAGGTGGTCCTGGTCCTATAGGCCCAGCTGGTCCACAGGGTGCAAGAGGATTTCAGGGTGAGTCAGGGCCAGTAGGACCCAAAGGTGATATTGGTATGGTTGGTGCACCAGGCCCAAGAGGATCCAAGGGTGAGCAGGGAGCACAAGGTTTTACCGGAAAACCAGGTGTTCCTGGTGCAGTAGGCCCCGCAGGAGTTCCAGGTCATAATGGGGCGCAGGGTCCAAAGGGTTCACAAGGCCATGGTGGCCCTCCAGGAAGTCCTGGTGCAAATGGTGTACCTGGACTTAAAGGACACACAGGGGCCCCAGGAGCACCAGGTAAAAGTGGTGAACCTGGACTGCCAGGAGAATCAGGACCAGTTGGCCCCCCTGGTCCATCAGGCCCCCCTGGACTTAAGGGACACCCAGGTCTCCCAGGTCCACCTGGTCCAGCAGGCCTGACAGCTAAGGGAATTTCTGGTCCTATGGGTCCCCCAGGTCCTCCAGGTCAGAGAGGCCATGATGGTCTCCCTGGTCCAGCTGGTCCTCCTGGTCCACCTGGTCCCCCAGGAGAGATGGTCTACCACCATGAAAAGAGCATGCCAATCAAGTCACATGAGGTTGTGATGCCTCATGAAGTGATGAAGGCTCCCATGTCTGCCTTTAGTGCTGTGCTGACCATGGCCTACCCCCCTGCTGGAACTCCTATTGCTTTCAACCAGGTTCTTTACAATGGAGAGAACCACTATGACCCCCACAGCGGTGTGTTCACCTGTCAGATCCCAGGTCTTTACTATTTTAGCTTCCATGTGCATGTCAATGGTGCAAATGCATTGGTGGCCCTCTACAAAAATGAGGAGCCTACGGTTTTCATCTATGATGAATACAACAAGGGTTTCTTGGATCAGATGGCAGGCAGTGCTGTTTTTATGCTGCACCCTGGGGACAGAGTCTATGTCCAAGTTCCCGATGAGGAAAGCAATGGTATATTTGCTGCTGACAATGTTCACTGTGGGTTCTCTGGGTTCTTGATTGCCTCAACGTGATTTAATGAATCCCTATAAACTTCAAAACCTTACAAAAAACATTAAACTGCTCAGAGAAATAGATCAGTTTACACAAATTGAAATAAAGATTGTGAATCTGTTTTACCATTTACCAACCTCACTCAAAATGACAAAGATAAAAAATTACTCAATGATCCGAGATACCATTTTTCTAAAAAAAACATTTAGGCCCCAAATTTATCCTTGTTCCCCATTCACACTATACCTTAGAAATGAAACAAAAACACAGAATGATATTGGAAGATTTCTTAAGTGGTGCTCTACAGCAACCGGGAACATTTACAGATACTTTTTTATTTGTGTTTATTTTTTTATTTCTGTTTAATGATTTCCTTTAAATATACAAACAAAAATATGCAAAACTGATCTAATATATGTTATCAAAGATCAGCACATTTACGCCAGCACTGTGACTACAAACAGAACATTGGAGGAGAATTTCAAACTGCTTTTTTGTAACTATATCCCATTGGATGTGTTAAGTTATGTACCAGTTACTGAGAAAAACATGGAATAAAAGTACAACTTTGAAAAATATCTTTGATTTTGTTTCATCTTTTGTCAAAGTCATTTTTTGAACTATTAATATAATTAAGATAAACTGGGTACCTTTGAATGCAGATGTATTGTAATTGTGGTCAATGGCAGCCAACATGTCTTTCCAAAAGTTGGAGTTCACCTCATTTCCCCGCTGTCAAAAATGGGAGAAAAAATTGGGATGATGCAAAACTATTCAGATTTGTTCTTAAAAATGGATCTACAGATAAAAATCCCTGTAGTTACTAAAACACACATTACCTTGTGTAACATGTCCACAACTTTTCCGCAGAGCAGAGCCCCCGGAAGATCAAAGTAATTGTCATAGAAATAGTATTTTGCTGCAAAAAAACACACATATAACAGTTAGTTATTCAATTCAAGTTCATTCAAAAATACTTTACCCCAAAGGGAAATAAAAAGTTGTTGATGACTGTTGTCAGGAAAGATATCTTGTAGCAGACTTTATTACAGGTAACTTGAAGAAGCCTCTGACTGAAGGCACTCTGTCAGTCTTAAGACTCAAGACGGTCTCACAAAGACATGGTCAGGGTTGTAATTTTCTTGGTTTTATGAATTTTCCTGGTCATATCCACAGGTTCTACATTCGTTCCCTGAACAGAACCAGACTTTTTAATCAGGTTGTTAAGCTTTTTTAGAGCCCTGGTTCTGATGCTGCCGCCTAACAGATGGAGAAGAGATGAGGCTTTCAACAACAGACTGATGGAACATTTGCAGCCTCTTGCTGCAAACCTTGAAGAATCTTAGCTTCCTCAAGAAGTAAAGTCTCCTTTGTCCCTTCTTATCAACAGCTCATTGTTGTGTGTCCAGTCCAGTTTGTTGTCCAGATGAACTTTGGGGTATTTATGTTCCTCAACCACCTTCACTTCTTCTCCCATGATGGAAATAGCGTTTGATCCGACCGCGTTTCTCCTGGAATCTACAATCTTCTCTGTTTTGTTTACATTCCAGACAAGACTATTGTTCCCACACCATGACACAAAGTGGTCCACCAACTCTGTACTCAGCTTCTTGCCCATCTCTGATGCTACCAACAACTGCAGAGTCATACGATTTTAAAAGAGGCTTGAAGACTTTTTTATTTAAGCAAGCCTATTCTGCCTCCACACGATTTTTATGATGTTGATTTTATCTCTGATTTTATTTGCACTGTGTAGCACTTTGAGATTTTTGTTAATGAAAAGTGCGGTACAAATTGGATTGATTATTATTATTATTATTATTATTATTATTATTATTATTATTATTATTATTATTATTATTATTATTATACGAGTTGGACTGGTGTTGGTAGTCTGAAGTGAAAATGAATTGTGAGAGCACAGTGCCCTCTAGTGCTTCTGTGATGCAGACCACCGACACAAAGTCCTCCAGTCTAACAAACTGTGGTCTGTTTGTGAGGTAGTCATAGATCCAGGTGAGTGTTGAGGCCTCCACCTGTTTTCTGGAGTTTCTCACAGAGCAGATCAGGCTTAATTGTGTTAAATGCACTGGAGAAATCAAAGAACATGATCCTGACAGGGCTGCCTGCTTTGCCCAGATGACAGTGAGTTTCTTGAAGTAGGTGCATGACAGCATCTTCTACTCCAACTCCACAATAATATGCAAACTGCAGGGGTCCTGAGATGTGCCACCCTGGTTACTCAGGTGGGCCAGCATCTCCTGATTTGGTTGAAGACAAGCTTGTGGAAGTAGAAGAGTCTATGACTGAGGTGAAAGATAGAACAACTGAGGTTTGACAGGAAAGCTGTGGGTCACATACTGACAGAACTTCATTCAAAGATAAATTACAACATAACCATCCCACCTGATCTTGTAAAGGATGTGCTTAGGCTGTTGAAGTGCTTCCACTCCCGTTTTGGTCCATAATGTTTCATGAGTTCTTCTGTGCTGAGGTCATTGGTTCCATGCGTTGCCCTATTCAAGCAAGAAACATCCAGAAATACTTTTCAAAATTTACTGGGATCTAAGTATACATTTTATGACAAATAAGCATACCTTAAAACAGTGCCATCTTCAGCCAACTTCACAATGTTTCCATCCTCCAGATCCACCACCAACCCCTTAAAACTGGAAACAAAAGGGAAATTTAAAAATAAGACCAAGCAGCCATCTCAAACAGTAGTATGTTGCTATTTGTAGGAAGTTTGGTTATTGTAGAAGATTATTAGCATTTTACAGGTGTTTAGTAGATATATTAACATTCCACACTTTTTTCTTCTAGAGACTTAATGATTTGTTTATCCTTTTATCAAATAAAGTTAATTATTGCCATTATTTATTATAAGACTAAATTGTAAGCAAATGTACTAAATAACAGTACATTGCTTACACCACAAAATAGTCTGAGGAGAAACCAAACTCCACTCAGAAAGTGGATTGGTTCTATTTCAGCATCAGTAGATGTGATATATACTGATGGGTTTGTGTGTATTCACCCTATTCTTTAAAGTTCCAATGAAAAAAATGTTGTCAGCACAGTATTTAAAATTAAAAAAACAACACATAAAAGAATTAAGAAAAATATTTTTCCCGGAAAAATGAAAACTATAAACCATTCCATACATCTTACTTTGTTAGCAACATAATTTTCATATTTGGTAAAGATGAGTATTTTCCCCAACTGGCTCTAAATGTGGGAAAAAATTATGTAAAATTGTTTTTTATATAATTATCTTTGCGTAAGTCACCTACATTTTGTTATTGGCTAATTTTCTGTGTGACTTTTCAGACAATTGTAATAAAAAAGCTTTACGTGTTTGAAACACTATTTTTAAATACTGAATACTCAACATAAATACATTTTTCATTCAACTGATTAAAACATTCAAACATGATGACTGTTTTTTCTTTTGTGCATAATGTAGTCAGCATGCCGTTATACACACTTATGTTAAAAAAATATTCTGCATAGACCCAGGTAAAAAAAGAATGAATTTTATTTAAACACATTGAAACAGGCTGTGAATAATTCAACACCTGGATCAAGGGGCTTTAAATTTCCTGTTGTGGCCAGTTTGGCTTGAGACAAACAAGCCCCAGACTATGGAGAACCAAAACTGACATAATAATAAATAAAAGAATAAATATATAAAAGAATCAATATAAAAATAAAAGTAGAAATATATAAATGAAAGAATCAATATAAAAATAAAAGTAGAAATAAAAGCATAAATATATACTTTGCTTTGATTTTATTACTTCTCCCTTTTCCGTTTGCTGTATTTATTTCTGTATTGTTTTCTGTATTTATTTCTGTATTGTTTTCTGTATTTATTTCTGTATTTATTTCCGTATTTATTTCTGTATGTATTTCTTCCTAAATTTGTCCGTATGCTAATGAGGTGGGCTGTCTTCTACATGTCCAGCTCTCTATTGGTCAATAAGCAGGAAACAGAACGATCTGTGTGCAGATCAATTGTTAATGCCTGCTTCGTGGTCCTCTTCGGAGCCTTATAGACCCTTTTCACGTCAACCAACATCGGTTTAACATCGTAACATCCACTATCTATACATAATCTAAACTGGACAAATTCCTCGCTGATTGACACCGGTTTGACTACGAAGGTTCGTGTTTTGGTTCTTTCTAGCTGTTAGTTGATATGCTAGGCTAGCAATAGTAATTTGTTAGCTGGCTAACATTACGTAGCTTTTCTGTTTTGGAAATAGATCGTATTTCCAAAACAGTTTCAATGGACCACAAATCTGGAACAAACTTCCAGAGCACTGTAAAACAGCTGAAACACTGAGTGCCTTTAAATCTCAAATTAAAACCCTGCTGTTTAGAGTTGCTTATGAATAAACTGAATGTTTTTATTCTTTCTTTTTACTTTTAATAATGATTTTATCTCTTTAAATCTTTTTCA